>JZLH01S0110841.1:12950-24417 GCA_001188425.1 Eucidaris tribuloides | reverse complement strand
ATGAAGATTAAGTCCGAAGCTTGTATGATTCATATTATGGGGATCTTCGTCTAGCCTAGCTTGTAGTAATTGAACCCAAAAGCAGCGACCATCATTTCTCAAAGTTGCCTTGGACAGTCCCCCTCGCTTTCCAATCAAACAATGATTTGGTTTGTTTTGTTTGGCTCATTGATGTGCATTGAGATGATATTTGTTTGTGATAGATGTCTGCTGTTTCCTCCTTCAAAGTTACATTTTTTCATGTTATAATGGAAACTTTTGAGGTAAATCACGCCTCAAGCGAACATTGTGTGTATGTCCCGGTTTGTTTGTTTAGCACGATACGGCTGAGTGACCCGCTTCGCACTGCATAGCGTTGTGTGCGAACGAGTGCACGAACACGTGACCTTAGTGACGTAACTCACGCAATTTTGTCAGCTTCGTGATTTTTGCTAAAACTTTAAGAAAAAAATGATCACTGGATTTTTAGTTTAATTGAATAAAATGTATACCATTCGAAAGATTATGAAATAAGCTTTCAGAAGCCGTCTGCCTTTTTGTAAAGCAAACTATGAATCGCCCGTCAGATGCAAACAAAGCGTTCAAAGTCCGCAAAATATCCGTGATTTTCGACATTTCCCATAGACACACTGCCCAGACTAGACATCTTTGAAGAAAAAATGATCACTGATGGATTTTTATTTTAATTGAATAAAATGTATACCATTCGAAAGATAATGAAATAACTTTCAAAATCTGCGTGCCCTTTTGGGAAATACCCACGTAATCCGGAGATATGAACAATTTCTTGCAAATGTACCCGATATTACATGCGTTTCCCATATTGTAGCGAGTGTGCGAGTACACAAACAACGCTAAGGAGCGGAAAGTTTTCATTATGATCCCAACTGTATATTGTCGGTATAGAACCAGAAGGGCGTTAACGCAAATACATTATCAACCAGAAGGGCGTTAACGCAATTGACTTTGTACAGTAATAGCGCCTTTCTGGTTCTCAACAGGTTGTGTATTAACGCCCTTCTGGCTCTATACCGACGATATGATATTACTCTTGACAAGAAAGGTGGGACACACAGAGAAAGTGGACTGTCATGTTTGCTACACTGTATCTTGAAATCAAATCCAAAGTATACTTAAAATCAATTTTTTTTTCAGTATGGGGAGGGGGAGGGGAGAGTCAGAGTAACTTCCGGAAGTGAATTGAATTGTAGTACTGCACTGCACATGTGCTACGCAATACTTCAACATTGCAATTTGACTCCGGAAGTTTTACGCGAGGTGGTTAAGTTCATAGATACTCCAAGTGCAGCTAGTACGCGCATCCGCACGGGCAATTTACTCGAACCGGCTAGTCGTGATAGCGAGATACTCCTGGAAAAAACCAGGAGTATTTTGGTTGGAGGAAGGTCGGAGGAACTTACCATGACCTCTGTCCAGACGGGCACTACTCCGACATTTCCTCCGACCTTCCTCCGACTAGGCTTCCTCCGACCCTTCCTCCGACCCTACTCCAACCAATACGGCCTGCGTCTGAAAACGGCTATTGTTTGGGTTATGGTTAGTGCATGAAATAATCGTAGGAGCAATTGTCGCTGGAGCAAATGTTGGACATTTATCTAAATTTACGGACATTATGACTAGATTTAAAAACACAATATGAGAAAATTGTTATGTTCACCATTTACCCCCCCCCCCCAAAAAAAAAAAAATTAATCACTGCCTTTTATATTGCACACATTACAATTGCAGTCATGTTTGAAAATACAACTTGACTGCCATGTGAAAGAGATCAAAGTTTCACAATATGTGCATGTTTGGTGCCCTTAACCTTTTTGGATATTTCTTCGGGGAGTAATAAGCCATGATACAAGTAGGTGGCATGGGTAAATCATAAAACCAGAAGGGTACTGTTGAAAAACTCTTGTCAACAAACTATTTAATCATCTGGTCAGTAGATTTTGTTTGAAATGCACTTGAGTATATGATTACCCTTGGTCTTTATCAAAAATGAGAACAAGAAAGGTATCAAGATAAAGCACTAAATTTTATATTACAAAACTGCAGTACAGTGGTCCCTAAATAAAGGGGTAGGCCTACACTCCTGTGTTAAATGGGTAAAATTTAGCAAAACATTTCTTTTTGAAATTAACTAGGGTACTACTTTTAAATGGATTGCAGAGACCACTGTACTAATAAAGCTCAAGTATAGTTTTGCTCGAAAAGATTATTTTTGTCAATCTTTCACGAAGTATCCTATTGTCACCCCAGACATCAGAAAACATCAAACCTGCTGCAAATTGTTTCTAGTGACAAATTAAAGGAGAGCATCTAACCGATATATACATTACCTATGGGAAATCTCGGGTGTTCGCCCCCCCCCGCCCCCCCCCCCCCCCCCCCCCAAGATTTTACATTTGAGTAATTTCAAAAAGTGGGGGTTCAGAGCAAGCAATTTCAGGGCATGCATAGATCACTATATGTGTATCTAAAATGTTAATTGCAAAAAAAAAAATATTTATTTACCATTTACAAACTATACCTTGCTTAACACAAGTACATTTAACAAAATGAAGATCACTGTATACAAGTAGACATACAAGTATCCAAAATGATTCCATTTCTGGCTTTGTTCTGAGTTTATTTTTCCATTTTCAGACAAGTTTATATATTTCATTTGTGCATTATCTTTGCAAGGCGCTTTGATTTCAGAAAAAGACAAGAAAAAGATGCAGCAACAAGCCCAATAGGCTCTGGACAATGTAAGGAACCTCATCCTCTAGGTAAGTTGTTTTAAATATATATGCACAATAATCAAGAAAAACACTAACATTTTAAGAAATTTTTTTCTTTTTTTTTTGAGGCCACCTCACATCAAGCTTTAATGCTCAGATGGTGGTCTCTGCATTTCTCTGATCCTTGTTAAATTATTGTGAGCGCATGTTGTATTTTGTTGAATATTGTTTGTTCATGTTACTATGCTCATACAAAATTTAAGTTTTACCCATGCATTTTTTACATGTTTGTTTATGCTGATTGAGAATAATCCCAGATAAAATCTGATCAATAATGTTAATCAAAAATGGGCAATATTAATGAAGCTTATTTAAGTTGTTTGCCAAATTCTTATGAACGATTACAAATGAGTAAACACTGCATTGTTCTATTAAAGTGAGCCAAATCCCCTCATTTTTTTTTCTTTATACTCTGCTACTGTTTACTAATGCATTTTCTATGATTTATGTGATAGTTACATGTTTCAACATGCATAAACATTGAAGAAAATGGACATTTAGTGATATTTTTGTGTACAAAACAAATGGAGGGTTGTTCACAGTGAATGTCATAACATTGCCAATTTTGTAAAGATCTTTGGAATTTTCAAAAATTCACAACTTCATTCTTACTTAATTGTCCATTTTTTCTCAAACTTTCACTGGTATGTTTATCTCAGTTTTCTGCTTTCATTCAAAGCAACTTGCTTTGAACCTGGAATTTTCCCTTTAAAGTTATGATCACATAGAAACCATTGTGGGGAACCTCAGATTACCAAAGGATCACCTGTGGGGATTGAACATTTAAGTAACCAAAACAGGTAGAATATTGGAAGCACTTTAAATCGGACATACATGGTGTATAGAGGGTAATTGAAATCATTTAACCTAGTTTCACCTGAAAGTTATGTGTCTTGCTCGTATTAGATACTTCCCCCTCCCTAGTCTGGCTATCAGACCCTTATTCATGAACCAAGCCAAAAACTGCAACCAGAGCAATGCTGGCAGGACCCTGCTTTGAAGGGTCATCTAGAAACCAGACTATCCTTCCCCTCCCCCACCACCATCATTTCAGTCAAGCACAGGTAACTATGTTTTCAATTGATTAAAACCTGAAGAAAGTTAGTGTCAGCAAATTCAAGCCCTGTTCTTGATACATGGACACATTCAGGGGTCGAATGTCAAGTACAATACAGGGTAAACATACAACACATTGCAGTGGTACCACTTGTATGACCTTTCATCTGAACTCCAAATCACATTTCGTAATCCTGTTTTTTCCTCTCTCTCTCTCTCTCTTCTTTTTTTTGGAGAGGGTTGAAAGGGACAAACAGCTGGTTTATAAAAAAGAACTGGCTTGAACAAATTTAGACTAGTGAGAATAAAAACCTTTCACAACAGAACAAAATGAGACTCTTTTCCTCTAATCTGGAATCCACACGGAGAATATGATTACACTGAAACAAAGGAATACTGAGCACAGTCTTATCAAAATATCGAGAAAATCACTGTAGCATGAGGGATACAGTGTTCTAAATATATGTATGAACTTGGATTTTTCCTCAAGATGGGTGGATGACCATTCAATTCAAATGTGAGGCCAAGCATGAATGATGAATCAGACAAGAATTTAATAAGAAATACAGCAGGTGGGGACAGTGAAGTGAGGAATGAAGGCATAGGGCCTCCAGACTACAGAACAAATTTAGAAATTTAATCAAATTGAAAACAACCAAAGAAGATATTCTGTTAATGGATCACTTGTTCTTCTCATGGCTTGCAGGGCACTCTTTTTCATTTCATCCTCCTCTCCTCCATCCACCTCCTCCTCCTTCACCTCCTCCTCCTCCTTCTCCTCCTCGTAGTCGTCGTCCTCCTCCTCCTCCCCCGTTCCCCTTCTCCTCCTCCTCCTCCTCTTCCCAATCCTCCTCCTTCTCCTCCTAATCACCCCCCTCCCTCCTCTTCCTTCTCTTCCTTCTTCTCCTACCCCTAATCATCCCTCCTCATCCTCCTCCTCCTTCTTCTTGCTGGGTAAATAAATATGAATATCACAACACTCTTATGTCAGTAATCTGCACTAAGCACATGTCTACTACAGTACATTAGTAGGTACATGTAGACATGTTTCACACTTATAAAGCTCCTCTCCTCACAAATCAAACCCCACTTCATTCCTCATCTTCTTAACCTGATTAAATCATCAACTCATCAAAGTTTATGCCCTAGAAAAGTAGAATCCTTTTCCTGCTGAACGAGTTTCTATTTTTTTCCACTAGAAACCCTCCTGGTGTGGTATTTACCTATGAGGTAACATGACTAAACAAACAAATTACCTTCCACCATTCAGTGGACAAGTGTTTGTCCAAGATGTAAATAATACCACTGTGGTTTGTCTAGCCTTCAAATTACAAGCCCGCCATTCAGTGTATGGCTACCATTACCACACTATGAATGGGACTATTACAGTTGCCAACATCCTCTCTCAAAACATGATACTCTCAAATCAACACAATTATCCGACCCCATTCACACTGACCCGTTTCCGGACTGGATTTGGTATGACACAGACCAAATTTTCAAAGCTTCTCTTTTCAAAGCTTCTTCAGACCAGGTTTGGCTAGATTTAAAGGGAAACTCCAAGTTGATAGCAGGTTGCTTTGAAATAATGTAGAAGTGGAATCATCAGGGGAACAGATTGGTAAAAAAATTGAAGAAAAAAAACACAAAAATGTACAAATAGGAATAAAGATATATAAATTTTTACAAGTTTAAAAGATCATTAAAAATCTGCAACATTGTGATATTTACTATGAGTGACCCTCCTTTTTATTCCACAAAATGTTACTTTAATTTTAATTTTCTTGAATATTAAATGGTCTGGACATAACTACATGACCATGTATTATTGCACTTCACATGAAATCATGTAAAAATGTGTAAAGCGTGAACATATATGAAGTATAGAGATTACAAAACCATCCAAGGTACCAATTTGATATGCTTCTCACTCAAATCTCGAGGACCACAAAGTATTAGCAGAATGCATTTAGGCACTCATCGATGTACAGTTCGCTTTGTCTTACCATGCTCTGGACCACATCTGAAGGTGGTCCACCATGGCACACTTCTGCCATAGTTACAGTATGGTGCTGGTACCACACTCTGTAGACTTCTATTGCAATGACACGAGGAGCGTTGAAAGAGCATTTGAACCAGGTCTAATTTTCATCAGTGTAAACGGTGTCATACTGGTGTCAATTTTGCCACACTGGTGTCCACTGTCCAACTCTGCCCAGACTTCATTCATCTTTTCATTCTTTTCATCCAAATAATGCTATTGCTAATTTTGAGTTCTGTTGTTCAGTGGAATGTTGTTTGTTACTTATTTGATCTTTGTTGACAGAAATCTTTGCAGACCAATTTAATTCACCCGAAATGACCTCACAACAACATTTACAACTGAATACATATGATCTCCATACATGCTATGAAACTCTGTCAAGTTACCTAATAAATGTTTGACTCCTAAAAAAAGAAAGTCCTGACCTTTCTGAGTACAGTTTGTTTTACGGGCTTTCAAGCACCTCCTCCAGTTGGCACTACAGTGCCATATTGTAGACTTTAAAAGAGTGCCTGAATCAGTCAACTGGGTCTAATTCTCATTAGTGTGAAAGGGGTCACACTGATGTCAATTTGCTCACACTGGTGTCCACTCCCCAAATCTGTCCAGACACTATTCATCTTTTCATTCTTTGATGTTAATTTTGAGATCTGTTGTTCAGTGGAATGTTGTTTGTTCACTTATTTAATCTCTGTTGACAGAAAGTTTTGCAGACAGATTTAATTCACCCCAAATGACCTCACAACACCATTAACAAGTGAATGCACAATCTAGATCTCTGATCTCCAGCAACAATGCTACACAGAACTCTGAAGTTACCTAATAAATGTTTTTGACACATGGACAAAGAATTTCTCTTCCAAGGTTGCAGCAAATGCCAAATTTTGTCCTATTTGCACAAAAAGAAGTTCTGACCCAAAACTAAGCTCCAAGGAAAAAGTGAAAACTCACAATCACAGTGCATTAAACTTGGTTCAGATTTAGTCATAGTTATGAAGCTTTGGAGAGGTAGGAATTAAAATGATACATTTCTTGAACAGACTGTACTCAGTGCTGATAATAATTTTACTCTTACTGTGCAGTTTTTGTAAACTGCACCAAAATGCTAAAACTATAAAACACGCTATACTCCACTATCTTTCTATTTTGTACTTGTTTTGTTGGGATATGACCATGTTGAAATGGGACTAATATGAACATTTGTTATTCAATGTATTCATGGAGTTTCACTGATTCAAAATAAAAGAAAGAATTTTCCAGGTACAGTCTTCACACTACTGACTGTTCTAGTACAAATTACACTGTCAGAATGCTTTCGTCTCATTTTTGTTATGCTTTCTGTTCATGTATGTATGTGTGTGTGTGTGTATGTATGTATGTATGAGTGTATTTACTTACTTACTCTTTCTTTCTTTCTTTTGTTCTTTCTTTCTTCCTTTATTTATTTATTTATTTATTTATTTATTTATTTATTTATTTATTTATTTATTTATTTATTTATTTATTTATTTATTTATTCATTCATTTATTCATTTATTCATTTATGCTATTTTTTCAAATTGACATGTAGTCTAAGATGGTAATTCAATGATTCACTATCTGAAACTTCTCAGCCCAATTTATGAACATTCAGCATTACTTTCTCAGATTTTCCTTACTTCAGTAGTTTCAAATACTCTTATGACAACAACAACAAGTGTTTGCTTTGGTGGATGAAGTTAATTGTTTGAATTTTTCTCAAAGCAACCTTGAAATAAAACCCCTAAACATCAGAAAACCTACAATGTTTAATTGAGTCACGCACCAGAAACCCTGTTTCACGTCAGGCTCAGGATTAGTCTGTTATCCAGACTCCAAATTGCTCATGACATGGAATTTGGTATACGAAGCTTAACACCTGGTTTGCAAAACATGCAAGGGTCCTAGGAGCTCATGGCAATTTCACCCTGAAAAGACAAAACGAGCCCAAAATGGTGCAAAAATGCCCCCATTAAATGCTACAGAGTTCGTTACAAAAGAAAATCTGGAATGCAATAAAACAAAAAAAAAAGTAGCTGTGTAAAGAACTGCCATCTAAATCTGGTCATTTTTACCATAGGGGCAATTCCGTGAATTATTGGACAAATCACAAATCATATAAATTGCTCTATCTCGAATCATATTACTTTTTAATGGTTTGAATGGTTGTGAATCATGAAGAAACAATGGGGGACATCATTTCTACTCTAAATTTCACGTCTTCAACAGCACCCTCTAGGTGAATCAGAACCATACATGAAATACCACATGTGGGACTAGTGTGACTAAATCTCAGTTTTATGAAAAAATATCATTCATTCTGCAGTTTTTTCTATGCCAACAGCCTCTTCTCATTGTTCTGAAAGTAATAAAGCCCCACATATGCATACTAAATCTGAAAAAGTCATGAATTAACGCAAATTTGTGTGGATGGACAAAATGTAACGTAACTAACCGTAACGTTACTAACCATGTTTTTGATGTTGTAGTTAAAAATGAAAAGATTTTCATCAATAAATTATATATCAAATGACTTATCAAGACACCAGAAATAGCATGAATACCACAGTTTGTTTCAGTTGAAAACAGTTTGACGAAACTTTGAGGACAAAGACTTGTCATTTTTTTCCATGTCCTTTTTATGTAACGTAACTAACCATAATTAAAGTTCTTGTTATTACCCACAAAACCATGTCTCATGATTTTGCTTGATGTTGTGAAGTAGGTGCCAGTCTAGAGAACTGACAGCACCAAAATAGAAAAATAATATCAAAGCATATTCATGTAAGAGCCAAATGTTGAGTAAAGTTTGTCATAAAGTGTAACGTAACTAATCACGGAATTGCCCATAGGTTTTTCTTTTTTTTGGGGGGGGGGGATTCTATGGTATAAATATTACACTCCCCTGGATTTTCATATACCCAGAGATATTTCTACTGTAAAAAACTGTGGAAGACCCATTAAAAAAAAATCATCAAATTTAGACATCTGACATTTATTTGAATGAACTAATAAACACCCTAGAACAGAAAACTTATAATTATGTTGCCACCATCAAAATACGTACAGATGAATATTGGTGCATGAATTAATATCCTGGGGACAAAAATTCTACAACACAGCAGTCTATGAGGAAACCTGGAGTGGTCACTCATTGACTTTCACTTTTTAAAAGTACTTAATGATTGTTTTGAATTCCACTATGTTCAGGGCTTCTTTCTTGGACCTTAATCAGAAAAGTGGAGAAACCGACATGGCCACACCAAGGCATGTCATGAACATAAAACACAAACAATACATGTACATGTAGGGTCTGCCTTGTAGACTACCCCCAAATATTGGGGCAGACAGAATCGATAATGCCCCATTCATAACTACCGAAACGCAGCCAAGTTTGCAAGCCTTCTTTACACCAACCGATTTCCTTGGGCCCATTGTTGCCAATAAATGGAGCAATTACGGGAACATTTCTTAGGCCCTAATGATGTCTAATCCGATTGGAGTCCATCAGGTCTGTACATCGGAAAACTTGTCTGTATGGGGCTACAGTAATGTGGGTGGGAATTAACCACAAGGGCTATATGTTTCACTCTCTCATTTCGTGAATAAAAGATGTGCAGCTAGCATTTCCATGCCATCACCAAAATTGTATCTTGGCTATTGAGGTAATGGCATCAGAAACAAATGAGCCCCTTCCTAAGAATAATATCCCCTGATATTACACCCAACCCCACCCCATCCCCCTTCCTTTCCTTCACAAAAATTTCTCTTCTCATATTATTATTTCCTTTTGGGAATGAAATGTATTTACTACATCAACAAATGGATACCCACCAGTTAACAAGACAACAAAATACTTAATTTGTGAAACTTATCCTCTTTATACAATTTCCAGCTTTTTCATATTTATATTTTTTCAAATGTACATGTAGATTAATGTGTGTATGAGCCATATTCTTGGATAAAACCCAAAATCGATCTGCATCTATGTTCAGTGACTGAGAAATTCATAGAAAGTTAACAGAGAAAGTTTAAGGAAATTTGGTTAAAATGACAAAATCATTCTGGAGTTTGGAGTTATGATTTTTCAAAGCTTCAGTCATCAGTAGTTGTATTGATGACGCTCTTTCATGAGGTGCGTCTACACCTACCGAAACTTTGCGAAGTTTAACTTCCCGATATTTTGCAGTGTAGATGCAAACTTCGCGAAATTATACCCGCGAAACTTCCCGCGAAAAAATCCTGCTCATGGGGTAGGATTTTTCTCGGACACCGCGAAATGTCGCGCGACATTTGCAGTGTGGACGCAAACTTCGCGAAGTTTTGTGGAGTGCAGTATCCCATTGACCATTTCCGGTACGAAACGCGGGCCGCATGGAGGTTGGTAGTCGCTCTCTCCAGTGTACATGTATGCGCATTACATGCATATAGAGTGTCTGAGTTTGGAAACTAATGTGTGTGATTTTCAGGGCAATTTGCAGGAACACAATTCCCTTTGGTAAAAACAGATAATGGGGACTGATTTCCCATGCACATAGGAAACAGTACGGCAGCGATTTCCCTTTGTCGACGGCGAAAACTTGAACAAAGCTGTGAATGCCTTCAAAGTTCAGATCTTCGTCGCAAAAGTATTGAATGATATTTTCTGCCATTAATGGCATCATAATTATACACACTTGCCAAGTTCATGCATGCAGTTTAGCTGGTTGCATAATCTTGTTTTCGCGCGCTCAAAACATCCAGACCGCATTGTGTACCTTCTACCGCACATGCGCATTATCAACCAAATTTTCGGGAAGTTTTATCTCCTAGTAAAGATCAGGAAGTTTCGGGCTAGTGTGGATGCACGTATGAATTTTCGAGAAATTTTATGAAACTTCGCGAAATTTAACTTCGCGAAGTTTTGTTATGTAGACGCACCTATGTTTTATCACATCACAAATTGAAATGTGAGTTTGTTTGCAGAACAAACATAAGATGCAGAAAATGTCCAAGGTGCTCAAACCCATGGGTGGCCCCTACAATTCTACAAACTAAATACAGCTGTAAGACTTCCAAATATCCTTACAAGGTCTTCATGTGAGGACAAGGCGATAATATGATTAGTCTAGATTTCTAGAGCGTTTTACACACAAGAAAAAAATCCTCTAGAAAACATCAGAATTAGAATTCAAAATTCTATTTAAAGGCAAAATCCACTCTGACATCAAGTTGTTTGTAATAAAAGCAGAAAAATGAGAGGAACATATTAATGCAAAACTGGCGAAAATCCATCAAACAATAACAGAGTTATGAAGTTTCAAAGTTTTAGTTTTGTGACGTCACATGCGAGCAGCTCTCCATACGTAATGTAAAATAAATTCCATAAATTGTAATTTTTTAATTTTTCATGGTAATAGAATGGGGTTTTTGTCATAGAAGCCCATATGAAATAATGTTTCTGATAATATATTGAAAGCACATTTCTGCGAAAATGGCACTTTATGGAATTTATATCACATGACATTGGGGAGCTGCTCGCATATTGTGTGACGTCACAAATTGAAAACTTTGAATC
>JZLH01S0110841.1:0-12925 GCA_001188425.1 Eucidaris tribuloides | reverse complement strand
GGGCGAGTTTTATTAACCTAGGTGTACACACAGTAAGTCTATGGGAGGAAATGGGCAAGTGAATCTGGTCAACTTACCATTTTCACTTTTTTGAAGCACTAAATAATCATTTTGAAATACAATTTTTTCAGGGCTTCATTTTTAGACCTCATCAAAGACACTGGTAGCATGTGGAATCATGGGGCTCAGATATTTTTAACTGTGAAAAATGTTAGCCAATACCTTTAATATTCTTTGGTGGATTTTCGCTAAACTTTCTTTTATATGTTTCTCTCATTTTTCTGCATTTATTAAAACCAGCTTGTCATCAGGGTGAACCTTGCCTTTAAGAGGCCTATAGGGCGTTCATGGTCATGTGTCGTATGGTGGGACCCCCAGATACCTGGTGGCGTTACATTTTTCAGTCCTCTTCTTAATTGAACTTGATGCATCAGAGCTATCCTTCATCCAATTATGATGAATTTGAGCTCATTCTGCAGCAAAATTACTCTGCTTTTAAAATCTGATAAGCAATCTTGCATTACACTTTGTTTAATTAGTGAAAAATGCAAAAATGTTAACGAGGGTAAATCTGGTGGATAAGCGGAGGAGGATAAGCGGAGGAGGAGTATGTACAAACTCTATGGGGAAATTGCAAATTCACCTGTACACTTTTGTTTTCCTACTATTTGCAGCAGATAAGCTATCTTTGAGTTATGATATGCATCTGACTAACTTGACACATGTTGTACTTAACAACTCTCAAAAGTAAAAGTGGCATAATTGTCTTCAAGGTCATTAATTACTTAATTAATGACTGGTGTAGCTTATGCTTGCCATTGACTTGTACACGTTATGAAGCATGAAAGTACTGTGATGCAAAGACACACATATATGCTCTCTTCAGGGCTACATTTTGGTTGAAATTTTTAAATACACTTTACTGATCCATATATTAAACAGTATTCTACTAATTATTCTCTAAAATTTGTTAATTGGGTTTAGTAAATTGTTGTTTAATTAGTGTAATTAATGTTGTTGTAAAAAATCGCAACACAATTTTAAACATATTTTGCTACACCCTGTATCACTACAACTGAAATTCGAAAAGTAGTGAAGCCATACATTTTCTTAAAGCTGAAAGTGTGTTCTTTCACACTATGACATCCACTTCAAGCCTTGACTTAATACTGACAAGTGCAACGAGTTGTCATCAATATCACAAAATTACACATTTTTTGTGATATTACCCTTTATTTTTTTTTTACACACCCTGTATAGCAACTTGACCTTGGATGATTGAGATTCTCTGAAGTATAAGCTTTTAGAAAATGCATACTTTTGTTAGTTTCTGATAAGTACTTTTTGAGTTATACTGGTTCAAATGCAGGAGGTGACAAAATTCTAAATTTTGGTGCCTGTAACGCAAAGGGGCCCCACCATAAGACACATGACCTCATACGTGAAGTTTATACGCGTTTCGTACGTGTATCGTACGAAACGCGTATAACTTGGTATGGCATTCATACGTAGTTTGAGCAATTGCCTATACACGTATAAGGACCACCCACAGTGAATTCTCTGACGTAATTCTGGTCGGTCATATCATGGAGGTACAGAGAGCAAAAGATAAGGTAGGAAGGAAGGAAGGAGGTTACCAAAGAAAGAAAGAAGAAAGAAAGAACAAGAATGAGAGAAAGAAAGATAGAAAGAGAGGGAGATAGAAAGAAAGATACAAGACAGAAAAAAAGAATAAAAAGAAAGATAGAAAAATAGACAGTAAGATAGAAAGAAAAATAGAAACGATAGAAGAGAGGAAAGATAGAAAGATTGATAGAAAGACGGAAAGAAAGATAGAAAGACGAAAAGAAAGAAAGCATAAAAGATTAATAGAAAGAAAGACGGAAAGAAGATAGAAAAAAGATAGAAAGAGCGACAGAAAGAAAGATGAAACGAAAGATAGAAAGAAAAGGAAAACAATAAATGAAAGACAGACAAATAAAAGTAAAGAAAGATAGAAAGATGATAGAAGATGGAAGAAAGATGTAAGATAGAAGACGATAAAGAAAGAAGGATTAAAAAGATTGATAGAAAGATAAAAAGGAAAATAGAAAGAAAGAGTATAACAGTAGAAAGATGGAAAGATAGAACAAAGATAGAACGATAGAAAGAAACATAGAATGAAAGAACGAAAGATAGAAGATTACAACAAAAGATAGAAAGGGAAAAGAATGAATGAAAGAGACAAAGAAAGAAAAAGAAAGAAAAAGAAAGAATGGAAAATGGATGAATAACAGACAGAAGAAAAAGGAAGAGAGAAGATAAAGAAGAAAGAAAAGAAGAAAGAAGGAATTAATGAGGAAACAGGAAGAGGAATAGTATATAGAAATGAGAAGAAAAACTAAGAGCAATTCAGCTGCGCGCAACTCGATGGGGTATGCCTCCGCCACCCCGTGCAATTACAAAACTTTGAATGACGCGGCATCGTAAACCTGTTGACGTTTCGAACTCTGAAATTTCATTTATGCCTCTATTAATACATACCTTCACCCCAAATTACAATCAATATCCGATAAGTGTCTCATATTATCGGTGGGTAAAGACACATAAGTATGGAGCCTTGCTGACCTTCGACTTTTGACCTTTCAAACTCCAAAATCTAATACAGTTCATTGGTGCCTCATATACATATTCTCACCCAAAGTTACCATTGACAAGTTCAACTGGCCGTTCTCAAGTATATCGCTCGTACGAGCCCAAATCAGACATATTTTAGCCGATGAACTTTGACCTTTGACCTTCAGGTCCAAAATCTAATCAGTTTATTGGTGCTTATAATTATCATTTTCACCAAGTTACATGACAATCGACCAGCCGCTCTCAAGTTATCGCGGGTAACGAGCCTGGAAATCAGGACATATATTTTAGGCCCGGTGAACCTTTGGACCTTTTTTGACCTTTGAACTCCAAAAATTCTAATCAGTTTCATTGGTGGCCTCTAATAACATACATTTCACCCAAGTTACATGAAAATTCAATGGCCGTCTCAAGTCTATCGCAGGTAACGAGCCCAAACTCAGAATATTTTATGCCCGGTGACCTTTGCCTTTGACCTTTCAGCCTCCAAATCTAACAGTTCATATGGTGCCTCCATAATACATACTAATCACCCAATTACATGACAATCCGACTAGCGCTCTCAATGTATCGCGCGCGTAACGAGCCCAAATCAGCACATATTTAAGGCCCCGTGACCTTTGAACTTGACCTTTCAGCTCCAAAACTAATCAGTTCATTGGTGCCTTCATAATAACATACTTTCACCAAGTTACATGACAATCCGACGTTAGGACTCTCAAGTTATCGCCGTGTATACGAGCCAACAGACATATTTAAGGCCCGGTGACCTTTTGACCTTTGACCTTCAGCTCCAAAATCTAATCAGTTCATTGGTGGCTCATGTACATACTTCGGTCTAGTTACATCAAATGCCGGATTCGGGGGTTCTCAAGTTTATCGCGGGTGGGTATAGTAATCGAGTAACCGGTAACGGCGGCGGACGGCACGGGACGACGGACGGAAAGGACGAGACGGGACGGACGGACACGACGGACGCACGGACGCATACGGTACGGACAACCCGAAAACATGATGCCTCCGGCAACTTTCGTTTGCGGAGGCTCATAATAAAAATAACATACAAAGAGGCCAGAACTGGAGAAAGCGATGAGAAGAAATGGACTATAATATACTGGAAGTGTCAAATTTGTAAGCCCCGCCCAGTTAAACACGTATTGCTACAGCCGGTCGTTCATACATGTACGTCCGTTATACGCGTATGGTTGTACGAAGTACGTTCGAAACGCTGATTAAATGTCAGGATAGCTATACGCGTTTCGAACTGAGTTTCTTTGTACGATGGCATTCACACGGGGAAATTTATACGTACTTCGTACGAAACTCAGTTCGAAACGCGTACAAAAAGCACGTATGAACGCCCTATAACGTCATGTTTCTGGGTGCCTATCAATCAACTACAATGGCAGAGGGCACATGAAAGTTCACATAAGCACAGCCTCCTAAATCATGTTTTCGAGGTCAAGCAACAGGAGGAAATTCACGGAAATTCTCCATGATTTGGGAATCATGATTATAAAATAGCTCTGATGCATGATTTGAATTTCAAAATTTGATTCGCAATGATTCTAATTTATTCTCACATGGGTAAAATACCATTATTAGAGTGATCCACACTTGCAATGATTTAGCCACATGTTCCGACATTAAATTAACCTGTTGAAGACGGTTTGATTTTGCTTCAACACGCATTTCCCATAGACCTCGCGACGAGATATCTCATGTCTAGTCTTCAACGGGTTAAAATCTGATCAGCCGTTCTTGAGCTATCTCATCAACCACATAGCAATGTATACAAGCATGTATATACATGTAAACAGAAGTCTACCACATCATCTTTTAGGCCACCATCAAAAATAGCAGTCAAGAAACTTAAAGGAAGATGTAGCCAGTAATAACAGGAATAAGTTAAAAGAGACTGGGTTCTTGCCAGAGATGTAGTCGAGGCCGGCCTCGAGGCCGGATTTTGCCGGCCTTGGCCTTGGCCTCGGACAATGTCTATGGGAACAATATTTTTCCAGCGGCCTCATGACTCAGAACGGCCTGCCTCATCCCTGGTTCTTGCCAACCAATGGGATCGCATGTGCGCTGGCCTTGAGCTGACCCTACATGACCGATGCATTCCGCCCGACGTGCGTTAGTCGTGCCGTGGTAATGTATGCACTTTTTGAATCAATTAGCTCCTCCCCCCCAATAGCTGTTTCGGCAAGTTTTTTCAAAGGAAGAAACGTAAATTAACGTAAAAACAGAAATAAACTAATTTATTTGCTGAGGGTGAGTGTCATACAGAACCCCTTATGTAGTCTTTATCACCATGTACCATAATTCTAACAATACTCACAATGTCATTTTTTTTCTTAACTTATTCGTGTTGGTTACCGGCTACATCTTCCTTTAAGACCAACAATGATTCTCCATGGAGCGAGAAATGGGCATTACAGCTGCCGCGTCACTGAAGCAGAGCGGATACAGAGAGACTAACACATTTGATGTACATGTATGTGTACCCTGGTTATAGGGTGTGACCAATACAACAACAAAAATCCTGCATAAATGTTGCATCGTCTAGGCATGTTTCTGCTCCACATAATAATGTGCATTACATGTATGTTACAGACAACACCATGGGCAACGATGTACAAATGTGGGTGTATTTTCATTTGGGGGACAGAGAAAAGTCAGGGCACGGTAATGTCAAAATGGGGACTGAACTTCCGAAGCCCAGACAAATGTACTTTCATATTGTTATTTTTTTTTGGGGGGGGGGGGGAGTACCGTCTCCCCCACCACCTTCCTGGCTCTGCTGTCCTTGGTTTGCACTTACATGAACATGTACCAGTGGTACATGTTCATGGCATTCAAACTGTGAAATAAGATATACAACCCACCCTTTCAGAAAAAAAAAATGTGAGCAATGTGTAAAATGCATACATGTACATGCACATATACACATTACTGATTCATTCATTCATGAATTCACTGATTTATTTATTAATTTATCCATTTATTTATTCATTTCCTTATCATTTATCCATTTCTTAATTCACTTATTTACTTATCTATTGATTTATAAGTCTTTCTTTTTTTATGTATTCATTCATACATGTATACCATTTACTTATTTATATATTTATTTATTTATTTATTTATTTATTTATTTACTTATTTGGGCAGTTCCAGCGTTACGGACATTACATTCAGACTTTTTTTTGCAACTTTGAGGGCTTATTTCTAGAAACCATCATTAACATTCTGAACCTGTGGTTATCTCAAACAAGTCACCCTGAAGTGTTACCAGTTTAAATTTGAATTAGCTTCTATTCATCGTTTGGTAGTTATCACACATAATGCTTGCCGTTACGGACATTACATTTTTTGGACATGACTTTTCACCTACCAACGCATTTGTCAAAAATTTTGTGAGCTTAAGCATGAAGTGAAGCCACTTTTCTTGTGAAATGGGTGCTGAGGACCTGTTTAAGTTGTAGGATGACAATTAGGTACAACAGATTCAGTATATCCCATACAAGACCATAAATGTTGCGTTACGGACATTACATTTTTAACGTTACGGACATTACACCTCGGACCACTTTTTTAGGTCCTTATATTTATACTTTAAAGTATTTGATAACCTATGTAAAGCTAATATAAGTCATTTTTGGTCCTTCCATAAATATAAACTACTATAAATTAATTCTGAAGTGCTGTTGAATGTGAAATAATGAGACTCAAAGATTGTGCATTTTTCAAAAAATATGAGAAAATTTTGCAAGAAAATGGTTTTTTTGAAGAAAATTATGTCTAAATATACTTCAAATGTATTCAAATACCTCTCAAATTAAAGAGTTCGATGAGTTCTATTGTGTGATACTAAATTTATAACTGTAGCACATATATTTTTGGAATTATTACAGATTTTATGATTTTGAGCTCGGGTAACATTTTTCGCGGAATTGCCCATTTATATATTTATTTATTTATTAATCCATTCATTTACTTATCTATTTATTTATTTATTTATATTCATACATGTATACTATTTATTTATATTTATTTCATTTTCATTCATCTATGCATTATTTATTTATTTATATTCATACATGTATACTATTTATTTATATTTATTTCATTTTCATTCATCTATGCATTATTTATTCATTCATTTATTTACATGTATCTTATTATTTCATTTTTACTTATTTGATTTATTGATTCATTATTTAAAAAAAAAATAATAATAAAAATGTTTTTTCTAACAACAAACATCAAACTGTTCTGACTTGTCCAAAACATTCAAATGAACATGGAAATCATAGAGCACACATAATTTACATGATGTTTCAATAATCATTAAAATTCAATTTGTGGTCGCCTGGCAGTCTCAGTGACAACACGATCAGACAAAGTCAATTCAGTCCTAAATTACAGCCATGCTCATCTCCCACATATCAACTGGCAACACGAAAAATACATACATCATACATGTAAATCCCAGATTAGTAATACAAGCATGTAGCAGTTTCCATGTCCTGAGGTAAATTACTGTGATGACATTTGTCATGTGAATGTTTGTGGAGTATGTGGATCAAAAGCAAACGTCAATGTGTTTGGAATTGCTGGTGTAAGAGTGGAATTTAAAGACATCATGTATGATTTAAGGATTTTTTTCTTCAAAATAATTATGATTAAATCATTGATTTAAATCACCAACCCTAAAAAAAATACTATAGAAATAAAATCATTTTTACCACACACCAAAACCATGTGCTGCCTTTAAAGACACTATATAACATTATGCTGTCACTGGTAAAATACACACAGATAAAAGTTGGCACATGAATTATTCTCGGCCGATAGAAAAATCTGCGGGGAAAAACTGGAATGGTCTCACAATGATTTTTACTCTTTTAAAGCACTTACAGATCATTTTAAACTGTAATTTTTCAGGGCTTCATTTTTAGACCTTATCAAAGACACTACTAGCAGGGGGAATCATGTAGCTCACATTTTTTTAAATGGAAACATTGTTATAAAGTGCCTTCAAAGCCATGCATCTCTTTTGCACACCTAAAAATCAACATTGTGTAAAATTGGTCTGCATGGGTGTTCATCGTGTACATGTTTGTATGTGAAATTTATAATTTACAAAATGTATACCATATACATGAACATGCATTCATGAACAGGATGAATTTTATATCTTATGCAATTTATACTCATCTACCAATCGATGAATAATATACTGTATAAGCTGAATATTTCGTGGTGGTTTTATTTTCGTGAATTTCGTGAATTTTGTGACTTACAGAACGAGAAAATTTTCACTTCCTGATATTTCTGTACAAAGTGAATGCAAATACAATAAAGTCGCGAAAATATGCTCTCGCGAATTCCCCATCTTGAAGCAAAATCACAAATAAAAGGACAAGAAATATATGGCGTATACAGTAATACTACTAGACTGGCTCAGTTCAGTGGGCCTAAAATACAGAGTGAAACACTGGTTATATTTTGTACTTTTTTCAATTTCTAAATAATTACTGATCTTCAAATTTCACAGGCACATCCTTCATAAGTAGCCTAAAGGCATCAGTGGTGTTTTGTTGTGCTGTCAAGGGGCTGCAAAACAAGATTTCCTGCCTTTCTGCCTTTTGTAGTGGGAGGGATCAGTGCATGCGTACTTAGAGAGCCTATACCCCACATGGCTTGCTTAAGTCTTCACTTAACCACTACAGGTTGACAAGAATTCATCATGCCAGCACCTCACCTCCAATTTAATAGAAGTACATCTCTGATACAATTGGGTCAGTTCCATCTGATAGATGCCCGTATCTGATCTTTCACACTAAATAATAATAATAAACATAAATTTATATAGCGCAGCTACTACATGTATGTGTATATACTCTGCTGCACTGTTTCTGAACTCCTGTTTACTTAATTCTACTCAAATACATTAACAGAACAAATATGATTTTAACTTACATTTGAAGACATTTAGGGAGGGTGAGCTACGAATTTCAATGGGCAAGCTATTCCACAGTTTGGGGGCGGCAATGGCAAATGCACAGTCCCAAAGAGTGATTTTTGTTTTGCCATGGGAAATTTGAAAGGACAATGTATCTGTGGAACTGCGCAGGCTATGACTGTGAGACTGAACTTTGATTTGAAGCAGTTCTGTATCTGAGCACTTCAGTAGAAGATGTGAACACAGGACTCTACTGTTACAGTATCTCTTTTTTATTACCTTTCCTTCTCTGAGTAATATCATGTACAGTAACTACACTGTATTATCAATGTTTCCCTATAGGCCTACATGTTGGCATTACCTACATGAACCTCCATGTCTTTGATTAAATCACAATTACTTTGTTCCTAAACTGTTTTCATAGCACATAAGATATCCATTTATTCCCAAATTTACAGGATTTAACTAAATTAATGTCAGTGTCTGGTATTTTCTGGTGTGACCCAAAAATTTAGTTGTGCTTATTGGCCTAGCCAATGAACAAATGTTAACAAAATGAAACTAGAAAAGTTCGACTGCACGCAGTCGATGGGTATGCCTCCGCCCTGTGCACCCACTATGTAGGACCTAACAACCTAATTATATCAACAGTCAGCACTCCTAACCAAAGTTATAGGTTTGACACAAAGTTCATTGACCTTTGACCCTTGATCCTGAACGTTGACTCCTGTGACTCTCCAAAAATATTTGTCTTTTAGTTTTGAACCTAACTGCCAAATTACATCAACAGTGAGCACTCTTTACTGAAACTTATAGGCAGAAAATAGCATTTTGGGACAAAGCTCATTAACCTTTGACACTTGACCTTGAAATGTGACCCCTGTGACTCTACCAAAAATATTTGTCTTTTGGTTTTGAACCTAACCCACCAAATTACAAACAGTAGAACACTGCCTTACTGAACTTACATGTATAGGCAGAAAATGGAATTTTAGGATAAAGTTCATTGACCTTTGACCCTTGACCTTGACCTTTGACCCTGTGACTCTACAAAATATTTGTCTTTTGGTTTGAATCTAACCACCAAATTACATCAACAGTGAGGCACTCCTAACTGAAGTTATAGGCCAAAACGAGATTTTGGGACAAAGGTCATTGACCTTTGACCCTTGCCCTTGACCTTGACCTTGTGACTCTACCAAAATATTTGTCTTTTGTTTTTTAACCTAACCACCAAATTATATCACAGTGACACTCCTAACTGGAGTTATAGGCAGAAAATGGCATTTTAGGACAAAGTTCATTGACCTTTGACCTTTGACCCTTGACGGATTTGTCCAAAATCTAATCAATTCATCCTTGCCTAGTGGTCTACCCTTGGTAGTTCAGATTCTGACCGTTTGTAATGTTTTTTTTCTCCCCCCGTGTATCGCGCGACACAAGAACTGTGCACCTCTTGCCGCTTGGTGGCGATACCCGAATTACACCGCCGTCAAACGGCGCGTGTAATTCGGGGTATCGTGTAATTTCGGGTGTATCGCCACAAAGCGGCAAAGAGTGCACAGTTCTTGTGTGCGCGATACACGGGGGAGGAAAAAACCATTACAAACGGTCAGAATCCTGAACTATTCCCTTGGTCCAAGTATCATCAAATCCTCAAGCGGTACTTCAGTAATCTTGTTCACAAGAAAGTGTGGACACACGGACGTACGGACCCACGGACCCACGGACGTACGGACGTACGGACGGACAACCCGAAAACATAATGCCTCCGGCTCCCTTACGGGGCGGAGGCATAAAAACCACATGAGTGACTGATTGATTGATTGATTGATTGATTGATTGATTGATTGATTGATTGATTGATTGATTGATTGATTGATTGATTGATTGATTGATTGATTGATTGATTGTTTGATTTACTGGATTGATGGATTGATTGATTGATGGATTGACGGATTGATGGATTGATAGATTTGACTGATTGAATGATTTACCGATGCTAAATTCAGAATCATTTGTAATTATTTGAAACTTACTTTGGAACTGCACGTAATATTCAAACAAGTCAAGACACAAAATAGAAAATTCCTCAAGTACGTGACATGTTTGGGTTAAAAATATCAAAAATGTTTTTTTCAGATATAATTCTATAGCTCAAAGTTCACATCAAGTAAGGAGGTTAACTTTCTTCAAGACACAGTCACCCATATCATGAATCTAATGCTGCACATCTCAAAACCCCGCTTCATAAAATTACAAAATGATTACATCAATTTACCCATAATCATGAACTTCAGACCAAAGATTAAGAGCCATATGTTTTAGTCCTCTTCCTGTGATATTCTTGTGTCTGCGACCAGAAGATGAGAACAAACTGATGTGACTCATGCTGACAACAAAGAGACAGGATTAGGGGAAATCATCTTCCCAATTAGGACCAAATTTGGTGAAGTTATTACAAGAAGATGCAGCATGAACAAAGGAGAATTATTACAGAAGCAGGTTGGAGTCAGGGGCGCCACTAGAACTTCTTCAGTGGGGGGGATGGGCCGGGGGGGGGGGGTTGGACCCAACAGAATCCTTTATGTACCCACACACAACAAGTCAACAAGCAAAAAAATAAAGTCCTCCATACATGTATTTTATCTGACAGAATTGCAAATGACCAAACAATTTCCCAACCAGAGGAGAGGGGGATGTTTATCTCCTTCTCTCCACCCCATCCCGTCCTCCCGCTAGTGATGCCCCTTGCCGGAGTGGTATCAAGGATGCGACGGTGGCTTGTTAAGATTACTCATATAATCAAAGAATCAGCTGAAATTAGTGGCAGAAACTTGATCTTATGACTTTATTAAAAGTACATCAAAAGTAGACCGAGGATTTACATGTACATGTAAATCTCTGTTAAGCAACTGCAAGTGTGATGGATCTGACCTTGTGAATTTATACACCAGGCATCTGGCATCATCTCCATTTTATATCAAAAGTTACATGTTGTAGTTTATTTAAAGACTGTTAATTGTGTATTGCATGTCACATATTCAACTTTTCACATGCCAAATTTATTCTAAGAGGATAATAATGACAATTGTTATTTTCTTACTTTCTTTGAATGTTGCTCTCCTATTGCATTATGGAAATTGGTAATTTTTCTATTGATGTTACTTAAAGGTTAGTGACATGATTGGAAACACTTGAAAATGCCTCAAGAACCAAATGAGTTGAAATATATACCAACTATACACTAGCAGGAGTGGATCTCCCACCTGGGAGGATTTGTCTGTAATTTGTTTCTTAAGGAGAATCAAGCATAAACATAGGAGTATCTTAATTTTATCCGTGGACGATAAAAATAAGCCCCATAGAGAGCCACACAGCAGGTTTCCGTGCTACGAGTAATATTGACATTGTTTATTTTAGAATGAGTCAACGTTTGACTACAAGATTTTCACAGGAGAATCCTTGCATAATTTACTTGATTCTAGAGTACACGTAGTTTCAGCCCAAGTTGAGGACTACCCCAAATCATGTCATTTACCTTTAAGCACACTGGTCACTAGCTATTTTTTAGTGTCTCCTGAACAAAGGTGAATAAGAAAATTACGATTGTTCAAATTTAATTGTACGATTGTGCACAGATGCAACTTTCGCACGTAAATAGTTAACATCTTAAGCAATTGGAGACTATGTGAGACATTTCAGGCTGGGGTTATCAGTGTATACCATGATGTGTGGGTTTTTTGGTGATCCGCAACGTGTAACCGTTGCGGATCACCATTGATTTCGTAAAATCTTCTTCTTTGGTGATCCGCAACGTGTAACGCGTTGCGGATCACCATTGATTTCGTCAAAAGCTTCTTCTTTTTTTCTTCTTCTTCCTGTTTCTGACCACTTATTGTGTCCCAAATATCTCAAGAATGACATGTCCTGTCATGTTGCAAATTCCATGATCATGTGTCATGACAATACTCTGACAATTGACGTGTCATTTTTATGATCAGTCATCCGTGACGTTATCTATGACGTCATTTTGTCAAAATCTGTTTATGTCAATATCTCATGCCTGAAGTCGAATTACGTAACCAATTTGACACTGTCAAGATCGGGTCAAGGTCAACCTCTGGACAAAGTCACGTGCGCGCCGCGCGTCACGACGGACGCGTACGGGCGCGTCAAACTTAAAAATGCTCCAATCGACCTAGGATTTTGTCTGCATACGTTTCAGGACATTTGGCGCATTTTGGTGCGCGCGCGTACGCGCGCGTTTTTCGCTGCGCACCCGTTTCGTGATCGAATTTCGCGCGTTTTTCGATGGTTTGAATACCTGACTGAATT
>JZLH01S0110838.1:0-14586 GCA_001188425.1 Eucidaris tribuloides | reverse complement strand
AAGTTTTGTGCCCTGTCAGTCATTTGATGTGAGCATGTGTCGGTGACTTGAGATTAACAATAATTGATTTGAGTAACTTTTGGGCACATTCTGGCAAGAGTAAGTTTCTAGCCTACATAATAAGTCCATTACATGCGTGGGCGCCGATGCTGAAGAGGCCAAAAAAGCTGATACAATTTAGCGACCTTGATCAGTAGTATGCATGTTTTATGGAAATATGTAAAACTAAACAAATTCATTTAACTTGTTGATAGACGGGGAAATAGATGTGTGTGTGTGTGTGTGTGTGTGTAGACGGTAAGTAGATGTGTGTGTGTGTGTGTGTGTGTGTGTGTGTGTGTGTGTGTGTGTGTGTGTGTGTGTGTTTTCTGTCTGTGTGTACAAATAATGCTAAATTTGCTTCTGTGTAATTTTGATTCTTCAGCTAGATGTGGTCTTTCAAAAAAAATACGATTTTTGAAATTCATTAATAATGCTTATTTATGGAAATTTTTATTTAAAAAATCACTCCATTTTTTGGCGTATGAAAATCATTATTAACACGAACTTTTGATATTACCGATTTATATGTAAAACACAGAATTTCTAACTTAACGTGTTTATGATTTCCAGATAAACGTGTTCAAGTGTTTATTAAGTGGTTTTTTTTTTTTTTATAAAAGTGTTTAGTAATTTTACAGTGTAGATAATCATAACACTGACAACAACCAATGTCTGGGGATTACTTTTAAGAAATGATTTCTGTATGAAGGCTCTCCTTTTTGTTTGCTGTATATATAAATCCAAACTAAAACAAGCAGTACACTATAAAACTGTCTTAAACGAGTAAACACTTTTCTAAATACTTATTTTTATCACTTTGTAAGCATATTTAGAGGCTGAACGAGTCGGTGTCCATTTTCTTAAAGGTATTGGCTAACATTTACCAAAGTTTAAAAAAATGTAAGCTACATAATCCTCCACCCTCCAAGTGTCTTTGACAAGGTCTGAAAATGAAGCACTGAAAAAAATTGTATTTCAAAATGATTTTTTAGTGCTTTAAAAAAGTGAAAATCGTAAGTTGACCGGATTCACCAGCTCATTTCCTCCCGTAGACTTACCGTGTGTGGATCTGGGCTATTTGTTACTCGCCCCGAGTAATAATTGTTTATTCATTCATATCTTGCCGGTAGCAGCATAAATTTCCAAACTTTTGTATTCTAGGGTGTTTATTTGTCCATTCCAACACTACTATGTAGCTCAGATAGCAAAGTTTGACAATTTTTTAAATTGAAGTTCCACAATGCTAGCCTATCACTTTAACACCAAATATCAATAACGTAATAACCTAAGCATATACAGCATTCTCTAAACACATCTTTGCTCTCACATGCTACACGCGCCTTATACAGTGTACAGCATGTGGCATCAAAACATACTAAAACATAAAAAACAATAATAATAATAAAAAAGGAACATACGGAACATGTTTACAAAATGATAACAAGAACGTGTTGACAAAGGCGTTTATTCGCTAAACACATTGTTTTGCAGTCGTCGTACGCCTATGCAAAGGCCACTAATATAACAAAATATAAATACAGCTAACGGCCTTTGCACAGGCAATGGTGCGCACTTTAGTGGATGAGAACGATCTTCCTCGGGCCCCTTTAACCTCAACCGCCATCCTCTAAAGATTGTTTTGTCTTCTTTGTCGTCTTGCCATAATTTTATTTTAATTTTATTTCCTGTTTTATCGGCGGACTGAAGCTAGTCTCCAAACTTAAGTGTGATCCCGGAAATGTTTAATGTATTTAACTAACGAACCTCTGTAGAACACATCCCGTCCCCTTCATGCCTCATGCAGCGCACTTTTACATTGACATGATTGAGTCGTGTGGTAACTTAGGCAACCACGTGTCTCGCTTTGAAAGTTAGGGGCCCCGACATTTTTTTTTTCTTATATCAAAGATTTGCTTTAACCATATTAACGATGATCACACTTTGAAAAATCTGAGCTACAGATAATCCTACATGCAAATTTCCATAAGGCGGCCTAAAAATGAATACCTAAAAAATTGCAGTTTAACACAATCATTTCGTGTTTTTAAAAAGCTTGTTCTAGGGACATTATACAGTTATGTATCGATATTGATCGGTACATAATATGCTGTACTGACAGAGTAACTCTCCTCATTTTGTGGAGTTTAGTTTATTTGTCCATATGTACCATGCAGCTCACGATGATAAAAATGCACCTAGGTTAAAGTGAACCCCCACAATGTTGAATACTGATTTTTAATTCCTGAGGAATAGAAACGTTTTGAAGCGTGTTGATCAGGGCACTTAGATGATATCGGTGTATCTAAAATGCAATCATGAAAATGAGACAATATTTCATCTTTCACCACTTACCAAGTTTATTATACTGCCTTTAATTTGCGAAATTCAAGCGCATTAAGCGTCAGATATTCATATCTACTGTTTTTGAGGAGATTTTTTCGAGATCGACGTGAGAACATGAGAAATGATAGAAATGTATGAAACTGATGATCAATGCTTGATACTTGGCAGACATACAATGTGGTGTTACATGCAACAATGTCATTAATAATAAACAGTGCTGAATAATGGTACCGCTCTTTCGCATTGGACTCGAGTCCATGCAGAATCGACTACAAAGCTGCTATGTAATGTATATAATTTCAGAGATTTTTTTTATACGCACACTCTAAACACAAGTGTTAACTCAATGGATAACACCCTTTTTAACACTTCAACGTGTTAAATTTTATATTTTGCATGTTATAATGTTAAGGTGTCAATTTAAGATGATACTAATACCACAATGTGTTTCTAATGGTTAACATTAATGCCGTTCTCACATGTTTAGTGTTAATCGTGTGCAACACCTACATCTAACGTTGAAGTGTTGAAAAGATGTTATCCCGGAGTTAACACGAGTGCTTGGAGTGCAATACATGTTGGCGTCATCAAGCTTACGATGTGAAAGTTCGACGATTTTGTTTTTGTTTATTCTTGAGCAACTCAAGAGGGAACGGTGCCACACAGTATATGACAAGGCCAATGACTGAGAGAATTCGACCAAATTTGGCCAAGTTAATGGTTTCACGTAGGGGCCTGAAACCAGGTGATGACTGTTGAACAATGTTTCTTCGTGAAGCTCATAGCATTGTTACTGCGCGCGACAAGGTTTCAACTTGTAGGGGAAACCCCCTACCATCCGTATAGGTTGTAGGGGATACCTCCGGGGAAAAATGAACTTCCGTAGGGGGAAGTAAGGGGTTTTGAAGGGATGTAGGGGCTTTTGATGTATCTGAAAATTTTCTGGCGCTTAAAAACAAATCTTAAATCCTCATAGAAATCCTGTATATTCGTCTGTAAACATTATTGAGGTAAATCTATTGTCCTAGTTGTTACTTCTTCGGCGTAAAAACGTAATACGCAAACCGTAACGCGGACACGTCGCAATCCCAGGGTCGCAATCTCGACAACGCCTCGGGGGGGGTGGGGGGGGGGGCCAGTGTCATTACAAGTGTATTACACCCATGCGCGTGTATGGACTTTCAAATAGACCCTAATACACGTAATGAAAATCGATCTCAGAACTGACCCTAAAACAATGTATTCCAGTCTGAAAAGATACCCTTTTGAAGTAAGCCTTTTGTTAAAAGTATACCCTTTTTTCCCGATTTTGGCGATTTTGATACCCCTTTTCGATGTACGCGCGTACATCGTCCGACCGTGAAAAACAACCCTTTACGCGTTTTTTCACACGCGCATTGGTGTACACGTTGTAATGGCAACTGGCCCCCCGGTCACAACGTCAACATTCTGAACTAAGATAAATCTTTTGCATTTATTATACAATGATACTTTGTAGGGGAAACTTGGTTTCGTAAGGAAAATCAAGTTATTAAGGCGTATAGTGTCCATGCGGCGTAGGGGGAAATTTTGAGTGGCAGCCATGCTGCGTGATCATCGAGAACAGGCGCCATATTTATACTTGAAACCAATTACAGTTGTGCAAACTCTCACTATTCTACGGCTCATCTGCATTTTGGCACCAGCCGCCCCGCGATATTAAGATTGCGTTCTTGTTATGGGCCCCTCGAACGGGATCAGTAATATGGGCTGTAAAACCAATAATTGTTATGTATATTTGTTTGCCTCTCATAATGAAGAGAGAGGATTCAATGTGAACTTTTAGTAATAATTTTAATGCACTGTAGAAAAAAAAATCAACAGGATTTTATTTATTATGCAGTATTGCGGTTGAACAATCAGCTTAACTTAAAACACAGGAGTTAAACGAGAATTAGCTTTTCAATTATGGTTTTGATCCCCAAACATGTCCCCCTCCCCCGTCCCTCGTCCCCCCTTCCGCTTCTTGACGCCCTTATGTAATCATGAAATGAAATGATTGTGGAGGCAATGGCAGAGCGGAAAGGGGGTGGGGTGGAGGGTTGATCTTGGTAAACACGTTTTCACTTGTCATCAATCTCCTCTTGCTTGTTGTTTAAGAATGTTTTAACAGCAAACATAATTCAGAATTTTTCCTGAAAGAATTGTCTCACCTTCTGAACTGACACCCGAGAAAAAAAAAATTGTTTACAAAACTAATGGTCAGTTCTCCATGCACTTTTATTATAAAAAAAAATCGACGGAGTTGTCAATTTAAGAATCATCAATAGTAACGATTAAATAAACTTTGAACATGCATCCTTAACTCTTCAATGTTTCCCTCCATAGTATGGAATAGATCAACTTTTAACATACATCCACAATTATTGAGCATTTCAGCCAAATTTGCTCAAACGTTCACTGTTTTTTTTTTCTTTCTCTAGAAACAATATAATACTCTGCGGCCAAGTGCTTCCAATCAGGGTTGCCAGTTTGCAGTTTTTCCGCCAAAAAACATCAAATTTGGCTTTTTAACATTTCGTTTGGTGTTCAAGAATTTGAAGTGCATGCCAAACGACTTTTTGACAGTTTTTTTGACGTTTTACAATGACATACTTATTAAAAAAATCTTTATGAAATCCTGTTTTCAGTAAAATTTGTAGGAGCCTACCACGAGGGTCCAAAGGTAGCGGCGCGCATTATTTTTGCAAAATCTGGCTGCGCGTAAACCACAGTATCCGACTTTTCGGCCGCGGCAGAGGACTGGTTTCTCCCCGAGGTTTCAAAGGTGTTATAAATTGATTACAGCATTATTTCTAATCATATATGTATGTATATATATATATATATATATATATATGATATGCGACCCATGAAATGAATGAAGTGCAAATTTGGCAGTTTTTCAGCAAATTTGACATGTAATTTTTGCGTTTTGAGAATTGGAAAAAAGGCAACCCTGCCTCCAATTCATTGACTCAGCTTGACCACAGGGCTGACAAATTATGTGTCAGGCAGTTAGTCACCAATAACAACATCCATTAAAAACATCAAATCTTTTTGTGGCCAAATTGCATTTGAAACCAAAGTCCAGGGCCCCGTTTCATAAAAGTTGACATCATGTCAACTTGCCAGTTTAGTGGCAACTACCATGGCAACAGTGCTTCACAGCCAATCAGAGCCCTGGATTTTTTTCACACAAATTGAAGTAGAATGGCAAATTGATATGATGTCAACTTTTATGAAACGGGGCCCAGGTGTGAAAAGTTAGAACTATACTCATCATGAAACAAACTATTTGCGAAAAATATAGCATAATAACATTTTCTAGGGCCAGGCCTGCAATCTGATTTCAGGCACGAAGCCAAAGTGAAAGTGTGATAATTTCTGACCACACGAATTGTGATAATGGAAACAGGGGCGTATAGCAACGGGGCCGGGGGGGGGGGGCACGTACCCTCCACAAATTTTGTGTGCCTCCGCGTGCCCCTACAAAATTATGACGGGAAAATTTTTTGACCGGGATTTGAGACAATTTTTTTTCGTCACTATCATCCTCCCTCCCCCCCTCCCCCTCCCCCTCCCCTCCCGCCACGCTGAGCGAGTTTTTCGGCGGCTGGCGTGACCAGGAAAAAAAATGAACCTAGGATTCGTGCCACCTACAAAATTTCACCCCCCCCCCCATAGTGCCCACCTGTATGAAAATCCTAAGCTACGCCACTGAATGGAAGAAGTACAAACATGTCTCAAGAACCACAATAAATCGTACCAACTAATACAACATATCATTGTATAATCAGGCTGAAAGGATTTGTCTTGAATTTGTGCAAGTATTTTGAGGATGAGCGAAATACTGTGTTTTTAATAGTGTTCAAACTAATGTGTTTTTCAAACATTCTAAAACATGCTGTACTTCCAGGCGAGGTTTGGAGAACAAAAATAATAATTCTGTTACAAGATATTTAAATAAAACGCTGAGATATTACATTGATTCCAATGTAAATGACAGACAAATTGCTCATGTACGAGAAATAACACTTTTGCCACATGCTTCCATTTGCCAAATTAGGGCAGTTCGTCGTGTTGCTGGCAAAAGCGCGTTGCTCTAAGCAGAAGGGCGTTAACGGTAAATAGCTTCTAACTTGTAAACCATTGGCCCATTTCACATGAAATCAAAGCATTTTGATCTTTTGACCTTCTGTCAGTCTTATGTAAATATCAAATTAACCGATAGTTTTCAAATTAGACGCAATTTACTGCTAACACCCTCCTGCTTAGAAAACACACAGCCTATACGCCCTTCTGCCGGCGACACGACGAATTTTGTCTTGGAATATCGGTTTTACTTTCATCATCTACCTCTTCTGACAGACCCTTCTGTTGGTGTCCAGAAGATCAGCTTCGAAACTGCTAGATCAAACCAGCCCATGTAGTGTCCTGCGTGGGCTGAGAATCAAGCCCGTATAGAGCGGATGTAAAACAGAGTTTACAGAGCATGTCAACGCAGGAAAAAAACCAAAACAAACATTCAATTTATACATGAACAGGAGCAAACATCTGAATTCAGATTCTGTATGTCAAAACTGGTTTATTTACGCCCCTCATGTCAAAGTATATTCCACCAACCCATGTAGGTCAAACTTTGCAAACAAAGCAATATTCTGAAGAATCACCATTTCGTGCCAATGGTGTGGGAGGGAAGAGGGATGCCAGTTTTTCCGAATCTCAAAATGCCAAATTACACGTCAAATTTGGTGGAAAAAACGCCAAATTTGCATTTGATGCATCTTAAATATTGCACTATATTTAGAGGAATGGGTACTACTGGAAAGTAAATTTAAGATGAAATACTGATTACTGTGAATATTCCACAATTTTCCCACTTACAAAATCACCCCCATATTCCGATGGAATTACAACATTAGATATCTAGATTTACGCCTTCAATATGTTTGTAGACCCTATATTGTAATACATTGACATTGTAATGTGGTATATTTTTTCTATTTGTCAAATATTATGGAAGATACCAACAACAAAAAAATATATTCAATTCACTTAAATTCAGAGTAAATACATCATGATTTCTTTTTCGGAGACGCGTTGGCTCTGAAAAGAGCCGTTGGGTTTGTCGAGCTGAGCTCCAACCAGGGAAACTAAATTCCGATGGCATTGCCACCATTTTTAATAATGACAGTGATCACTTTGTTCAGATGCTTGATGTACGTATCTCCGACACACCCTCGGAGTAGCACGGTGCCTCCTTCAGTGCTTGATCGCCTCGATCAATTTTGCCTTCGTCTTGGCCTTCTCGCGATTTACTGCTTTCACGAATAGGCAGTACTGTAGTTTGGTCTGCAACGCTTACAAACTCAGACGAAGACGGCAATGCTTTACCGTGGAAAGCGAAACGACAATCTGACGGTCTTCTCTCAAAATTCGATGAACATTGCCATTGGCCGCGCTTCTCTCGTCGTTGTGGGGGTACAATTGGTGTACTATGGCCTGAATTTCTGCGGCCTTGCCATTTCTTGTAACGGAACGGGTTACGCGATAACGACGTAAGAAGGAGGCAACTCCTTGCCGGGATACATTAATGTATTCTTCGGCCAACCTCCGCCGGATGGCTGATGGACCTAAGTCACCTCTGGCGAGTGCGACGACTCTGCGACGATTTCACTGGTCATTAGACATGTTAGACCCATGACGTTAGCAATGTGGAGATCGAAAAATATGCCGCAAAAGCTGTTGTGTTTATTTCAGTTTTGCCGACGTAAACGTGCACACGTGTAAATGTTCACGTTTTGGCGGTCGCGCGCGCGCGCGGTTGAGCGCTACACTAACATTAATATTTAGCGCCAAAATGGGTGAGCTGTGATTGGTCAAAGGTTTCATTATCTTAAAAGTGCTTTGAAAACTTTCAACTCACTTATGTCTTAAGGCATTTTCAAGTGTTCACAATCATGTCATAAGCTTTTAATCAGTGGTAAATCCAGAAATATACAGAGGGTAGTGGTGAGGTACAAATTTCTTCTACTGAGAAGCTGAGATATCAAAGTTTGACAATTTTCTAAATTGAAGCTCAACAATTTTGAATGCTTGTTTCTCCACGAGTAAACCAAATTCAAGAAAAATCCTTCCAGTCGATGGTGTATACATTGGGATATGTTTCAACCAATTTTCGTTCTAGAGGCATTATCAAATTCTCACTGTCATGTCAATGCCCTTTAATCTAGGAACAAATTGTGACGGATAAACTTGCTTTTAATTGCCCTCGGTCATATGTCAGTCAAGACAAAATTGAAATGGGTTTCTATTTTGACCAAGTGACAAAATAATACATGGATTTGTCCCACAACACAAAGTATAGCCCTTGGTTATCGGAAACTGTTACATTACTGCCGTCCTTTTTCTATTGCAGGCTATACTATGCACATGCACTCACTTTAAAATTGCACTGTAAAAACTGTGTTTACCATTTAAAGGCAGTGGATATCATTTGCAAACATCCCCCGCAGACCAGGAAAAGATAACCCGTGCCCTTAGGCTATTGATGAAAGGCATAGACCTGTGAAATTTGGGTGTCAGTAATTACCTAGAATTTGAAAAATGCAAAAGAAAAACAATAGCCGTTTAGTGTACATTCTATGGCAGGAGATTTTTTTCTCGCGAGAAAAAATTCAAATCAGAGTCTAACGGTCACTATAATTCCACTACAACTGAGTTTCTAGCTCCCATATTTTGCTGAAGGTTCCCAAATGGCATTTTCTTCTAAATGCCATTGTATTTCCACAATGTTAATTTTTAGGCATGCAAAAGAGATCCCCTGCCTTTAAGTAAATGTTTTTTTTTCTGAACACATTCCTGCTATCCCTTTGTAAATATGTTCAAAATCTAAACGCCCTGTGTCAAATCACTAAATCACTAAACACTAAACACTAAGTGAAGTGCCAATAATCTAAACATGCATTTTCTTAAAGGCCCACTGTCATGAATGAATGGAACAACGCCCTCTTTTGACCTAAATTATTGAAATGGGGCACGAATGATACCCATAATGCAACAGAAAAAGCCGTGGTGGTTTGGTAAAATACATTATTTGTTTTCCTCCCACAGTATGTAGGACTATGGCACAGCAATAGTCCATATTCGTGAATATTTGCCTGTATTTTAAGACAAGTTCACATCTGCTCTGTTATTGAGATGAACCTTGACAGTGGGCCTTTAACACATTCTTTTCTATCACTTTCTAAACTTTAATGTTGAATTACTAAACGTGCTTTTTACAGTGTAAAGCAATGTAACACACACTTGTATTTCTTTGATGATGGATTTATTCAGAGATTACGGAAAGACCCGTTAATTTGACCTTTTACGGATACCGTATGATTCACTGAGGCGGTGTACAGGGTAAATAATTTCAGTCAAAAGTGACAAGCTGCAAAATCGCACCGATATTTGAATAATTCAGCATAATGCTTTGTTCCAGATGATATACAATTGACAATGCATGACTAATTTGTTTATCCTCATTGCAAATGTGATGATGGATTCAGATTTCGTTTGGGATTAGGGGTCTTAATCACAAAACAGTGCAAATGGTGTATTAACACGCATAGCTTTTCATTTATTCTAATGCATTAACTCGAATATCTCTGTTTTCTTTTTAAAGGTATAGTATCATTCGTTTGCAAGACTCGTCATAACAGTATGACGTCGTTTCAAACTGAGCCTGAAGTTAAAGTTATGTTACGTAGATGTGTGAGAAACATCATAACAATCGGCCACATATTTAAAAAGAAAATGAAAATGTAACCTCCCTTTAACTCTCCATCACAGGAAATTTAACCATTATTCAATAATTTAAATCATAAAAACTGGAATGTTATTTAAACATTTAAAGGCCCACTGTCAAGGTTCATCTCAATGACAGAGGAGATGTGAACTTGTCTTAAAATACAGGCAAATATTCACGAATATGGACTATTGCTGTGCCACAGTCCTACATACTCTGGGAGGAAAACAAATAATGTATTTTACCAAACCACCACGGCTGTTTCTGTTGCATTATGGGTATCATTAGTGCCCCATTTCAATAATTTAGGTCAAACGAGGGCGTTGTTCCATTCACTCATGAGAGTGGGCCTTTAAAAGGGTCGAGGAGTGACAGCACTTTTTATGTGTTGCATTTAACGTTTTATCCAGTTGGATTCAAAAGTATACATGGGTTTTAAGCATCTGTCAGATATACAATCGTCACCCTTTAAAGTTTAAGAGGCCAGTTAATGACGGTGGTGATAACAAAGCAAGGCTGCATTGTCACGGCCATGCATTATTTATCTGTTTGAAGGTCCGTTCTTGTAAGTTAGAAAAGTCTACGTTTCAAACATTGGCACTAATAATGGGTATGTGACGTCACATGTCCTCAACTATCCAAGGTGAAAAAAGGGGAAGAACGAAAATCACACAATAAAGATTGTTTCTGGCATCTCACCTTGTGCAATACATCATGATTAAAGAACATCGTTATCATAACTTTTTTAAGTTCCTTTAATTTAGTCCTCATCTCTTGGCAGATAAAAACTTTGGATCTTCACTTTTCATAAATGACTCTTCTTCCTTCTTCTTCTTATTTTCTTCTTCTTCCTTGCTTCTTCTTCTTCATTCTTCTTCCTCTTCTTCTTCTTTCTTCTTCTTCCTTCTTGCTACTTCTTCTCTCTACTTCTTTCATCTTCCTTCTCGTTCTCCCTTCCTGTCTCCTTCTTTCTTCTTATTCTTTTTCGTTTTACTAATTTGCATAAGTATTATCTCTTTTTCTTCTTTTAAACTATGCACTTCTTTTACCCTTCTCCATCTTCTATTATTTACTTCTTCTTTTTCCTTCTGCTTCCTTATTCTCCTTCTTCTCATTTTGAAAACAATAACTTACTAATCCTCTAGGTATCAATCTGTTATCGGCCACTGGATACGTGTATGTAACAAGCAAACAACCCCTTGTATGTTACTGCTATAGAACATTGGAATGATCTCACGATAGATGTAGGAAGCAATTACAATTTCCCTAACAAACGATTTCATGGACGCTGTGACCCCTTGAACCTCCAGTGATTTTCCCCCACAAAAATCTACGGGTATTAACTTGCGCACCCACATCTATCTCTAATACACTTTGTTTTGAGAAATATTGTTGCAATTGTTGTCGAAAATTTCTAACAATACAAGAAAGAAGTACAGAACTGTAAAACATTAACTTACATACCAACCAGCATTATACTAACACAGACCAGACATAATACATAATCAACCAACAAAAACTTTGTACATAATCGTTTTTTGTGGACAAGGAACTAATCATTTAGTCCCAAATAGGCTATCTCACTTGCTCTTCCCCGTCGTCTGTAATTTACATTACATCTTTTTTGTTCCGCAAGTTCTCACAAAACCAGAAATTAGATTCTCAACCAAACTTGGCAAGATATTATTATGGGTGAGAATACAGTCCCTCGGAGACACGGGTGCTGCTGCGCTTGATGCAGACATTCCTTCGAGTTTTTTTGTGCGGGGGGGGGGGCAACATATATGATAATGTCCTATAATTTCTGCAAATTCTAACAGCAGCGAGTTTTTTCTTGCACTTCTAAGACGATTGGACTATTATGAAATCGCCAATTAAAAAAAAATGTCAAACTTTGATATCTGCGAATACATACAACTGCACTAGTGTTTATGCTGCCACCAGTGCAGAATACTACTACTGACTACTACTACTGAGCACACAACAGCTACTACTAACTACTACAAACTGAACACTAGTACTAACTATCTATCCTACTGACTAACCGGTTTAGGGGCGCAATCCTAGGGGGACGGGGGACATGTCCCCCCCAACAATTTGAAGGTGGGGACAACTCAATACAAATGTCCCCCCCCCACGAATTTAGAGAATACATGCGTGCATAACTATCTAAATTTTTTTAATAGTCTGGTGTTGTTTTTTCTTTCGCCACATCCACTATACTTTCACTTTTCCGTATCAAAAAAGTCCCAATATTTTCATTGGCCTGGTAATAAAATCAAAATTTCGGCGCGCTTCCGCGCGCGCAGAAATTTCCAATATAAGATATACTATTTTTTCGCGTGCAAGCGCCGAATACCATGTTGCATAACTATCAAATTTTAATTAGTCGTGTTGTTTTTTCTTCCACACATACGAATTTATTTTCTGTATCATATAGTCCCAATATTTTCAATTGCCTTGTAAAAACAAGTCAAAATTTTTTTGGCGCGCTCCCCGCGCAAAAAATTGCCATATAGGATAACTATTTTTATCGCGCAAGCCCCGAAAAAAATTAAACATTGTGGTAATAGCTAATGGTTTTGTATCGCCTTGGCGCTAGTTTTTAAACATATTCTTGCATTACTTTGTAAGAATTTTTAAGTTGTCATTTTTCTTTTTTTTTTTTTGTTTTTGGGGGGAAGGAGGCAGGGGGGCAGAAAGCAAGGAAGTATCAAGATAATTGGTTGTGAGGCTGCGCTCGCGCGCGCCGAAAATTAATACACGTAGATAGAAGACGAGGTCGGTAACAAGTGTAGTATTGGAGGGGAGAAATTTTTTTCCCAGGCAGAGAGCGTGCCCCAAAAAAGTGAAGCATCATGAATCAGTTTGTAGTGCACCGTACTGTTTGTTCAACATAATTTTCCACAGACTCAGTTGCGCCCAAAATGATTAGCGTGGTATATGAGTCATAATTTTTCGGAAGGGGCACGGCGCTACAAGGCGCGGCGCAAAATTACAAATGTAGGCTCGAGCAAAGCGGCGTGGCCGCCGAGAAATTTTGGGATTTTGTAGCGCTTAGTGTATCTGTTAGAACATAATTTTTCAAATTGGTGCAGGTTTGTGGGGGAGGAGGAAGGCAGGACATAAGCACAATATGGCAATCCAGGAGTGCACAAATATGGATATTCATTGGCATCGGGGCTAGTAAAATGGTCAGAGAAAGTCTTATGCACGGGCGCGAAAGAGGGGCGCAGTTCGCGCGGCGCAAACTAACATATGTACAGTGGTCCTAGGGTCTGCAAAATGGATATGTTGTTGTTATCGTTTATATGTTTTTGTACTGAGCTTTGACGCAGGTAACTTTTTAAACATATATTCTAGAGCACATTATCGCGGTTGTAAGCAATGTGATTGGTCCACAGTTTGTCATTGTATTTTGTAGGGGGGGCAACAAGCAGAGGAAGGTGAAATGCAGGTCAAAATTTTGTAAGGGGCGCGCGTCCGTGCGCAAGAGTTGCAGTAAATAAAATATACAGTGTAGCTGCCATATTTGTTCACAGAAAGACAACTTTCACTGAATACTCCATCTGCACAGGCCGAGTGATCCCTGTTCCCGCCGGCGCGCCCCAGGCCCCCCACCACCAAAAAAGAGAGTTCTACGTTAAAAATATTAATTAAATAAGGACTGAAGTAGTCTAAACAACAACTTTGATATATTAGAGGTGAGAGAATCAGATATACAAAGTTTTCAAAAATATGGTAAGTTAATTACATGACCCAGGAACACCAGTCTTTACGATGCGTATTTTTCCTGGCGTGGAGGAGTATTGCACCTCCACCATCCAGCCTCGCTCGTTGAATATGTCTCCTCGCAAGAAACACAATTACATATTATTCATAAATTGTCTGAATCTTTTTGAAAACCTGACTACAATCCACTAACAATTTTCAATAAAATATTTAAACGCTTTAAAATATCGTATTTACAACAATGTATTTACTAACGACCTATACTTTTTTTCTCAAAGTTCCTACTTGAGGAGAGGGCCGATAATGCCCTTCCAGCACCCTATTACCGCCCGCCTCGGCTTGATTCGGCCCTGCAAGTATGACTACCCCAATCCCTACACACTCATTAAAATATGTTGGGGCAACATACATGTCCCACAACAACACAGCGAATTAGTTGAAACTTTATCGCAATTCTGGGTATGTTTTCAACCAATGATGTGTACTATGGGTGAAGAACTACACTGTATTGGTTTGAGAGAAATTACGCCAGAGTGGAATAGGCACATAATGTGCTTAGTACAAGAATGATGGTTGCCCCAAGCGATTTGTAAGAGTGTAATCTTCGCTAAACCAATAGCCAGTGAAAAATGTATTTTACTAGAAATGGGGGGACG
>JZLH01S0110837.1:35877-48132 GCA_001188425.1 Eucidaris tribuloides | reverse complement strand
CGGTCCTTATGACTAGCGGGCGGACCCCGTAATATTATGGGCGTATACGCACACTACAAACCGAAACCATGCCTTTAATACTATTTCATTGTTGTTTTTGTTGTTGTTCAGACACAAGGATTGATCCCAATGCGCGTGCCATCACATCGATCTGTATATCGACAATACGAGCCAATCATTATTTCCTTTTGTGCGTTACCACTGTTTGTTATGTACCTCAAGAGGATTAAAATGCATTGTCATATCTAATTATGTTTGTCCATCAATGTTTCAGAATACAAGCTTGAGCACGTCCTCCGTTCTTATTCAGCAAGTTCTTTGTTTAATCCGATTTGGTTTGTGCAGACTTACTTCAAATCCTCAATCTATATTCTGTTTCTGTCAAGGAGCGATGTCTACTCCCATTTAACGTTGTAATATTGATTTACCCAACTGCCATGAAGTGTTTAAGATGTCTACGAGTATGTGAGACATTTGTGTACACTGTAGACAAAGCAAAATGAAGACAGGTTTGCATCTAATAGTACCACCACCTCGTCTGGGCGATTTGGAACAAAGATTAGGATCGACATCTCCTTCAAGGAAACTTTGGTGAAGACGCGAAATAAAGTGTTTCAAACCAACGTTTACTAAACAAAATAACCATACACACTGAGAAATAAATTCAAATTCAAATCATTTGTTTAACACTCTTTATAAAAATCATTTATTTAATCACTTATTTTTGTTACGTTGGAAACGAACAATTAAATGAATGAATGAATGAATAAAAATACAACAGAAAAATGTATATATCATCATAAAACACACGTAATCATGAAACGATTGAGGATCCGGTATATCAGAGAAGCGAGTGCTCAGCACTGGCTAATGTGCGACAGTTATAAGGCAAACTTGTAGTGGCAGTTAAACCAACGGCGGCGTTCAAGGAACTTTCTCCTGAAATAGCGCATAGAAACATACATAGTTACTCTATAGCGGCGCGAAGGCGAAAAATGGACCCAAGAATAAAGGTCGATTAACATATGATGATATAACTCAGAGATCGAACAAGAGTGCACAGTAATATTTGTGACAGTTACTGTTAATAGTGTTAGCATACTCATAGCTTGCAGCAAAAGTTAGATTGTATTAACGGGACAGCAAAATACTTTCCAAGCTGTGGCCGTCTGGAGGCCTTCGAAGGGTTACGGGAGTCTCAGGACTCTAATCGTCCGCGGAATCAATTATTACCCCCAATCTGTTTAGGGAAGCAGGTCTTGAGTAGGTGGGGAACTTGCCAATCCACCGCGTCACCCTTCCAAACGTTACAAGCTTGGTACGAACGTATTGAAAATGTAAAGTGACAAATAGAAAAGTTTAGTCAGCTTCCATACTACCCAAGCTGCGTCTCGGGTCATGTAAATTCATATTTGTTACGTTTGTGTGGGAATATCACCCTATCTTACTCTCTTCGTTTTGGACTGCTCCTGCCCCTAGACCCCCCTCTCTCACTTGTCTCGGCGACTTGATGTGAAGATAGAAGATTAATTCTAAATCACACAGATGAATTTAACCGAAAATGCCAGCAAACAACAAAGAAAGTGCAGGTGGACGTACTTTGTCTATGAACATAGTTTTTCCAAACAAGTTACCAGGTGTTGGAATGAAAGAGAATATAAACGTATCGGTACATCGATGAGAAGGGGCGGGGATGTCCCCTTTCCCATGCCCTCCTCAGTTGCTCACAAATTGCAAGATCCGAGAAATGAGTACCAATCTCGATTTATATTTTTCATTATTGGGAATTACTGCATGTATTCCCTGCCGCAGAATAACCTCTATTTCCCTCTATAAGGGTATTTTCTCAACCAAAGTTACCTAACCAACGTGGTTTTATTCCCTTCCCACACCTCCGACGCCTCGGCTCGTTTCTTTTCCTCGATAAGTTATGCACGTTTGACCCAATAGTATCCCTACCTTCTTGAAACGTAAAAATATCATTTTACCAAAATACGATGTAATTTGTTACCCCATATTGGGAAAAAACCGTCTGCTCCTCTCTAATGGGACGATATTTTCAAATAAAGTTACGTAATACATTCATTGATTGTCATCCCTTTCTAATGGGGGACGGTTTTTTTATTTCTTTTTCTTTTTTATAAATTGTTTGCATTTTTGTGTTTTGTTCTTAGTCACCGCCTGATACACGCATTTGGCTCAAGCAAAAGACCCCAAAATCAGTTCACTTCTTACTACTACTACTCTACACCCCCCCCCCCCTCGCCCATCCTCCGCCCTGCCGAATCCGCAAACTTTGTTCGGCCCGGGGTATGGAACGTAACCGGAACACCAATTAGTTTTGGACCTTGATTGAGACAAGTGAATTTTTTTGGTCACTTCCGCAAGAGTCTGAGGTGGAAGGAGACGGATAGAACGTGTTAATAGAGTGGATATTTTTCTTTAATCGCTGAAAGCCGAAATACTGTTTTGGAACCCTTTTTAAACGGACAGATCATTGATTGCGTTTTCGGGTGATTTGGGCCTTCATCAAACAAAATAGATCTGTTCTGTATTCCGGATGCGGTAACATTCAAAACATGTCATGTCGAAGTCTGCACAAGGCAGATAAAAACTGTGTGTTTTCTTAGCGGTGGGTCATGATGACGTCTGTGCGTATGTTCCTAAACAGATAAATTCAACCATCGTGGAAACCTTAATTTGAAAGACACCATCGATCACTCGTTGCGGATATAATAATCTGTGATCGCCCTTCACAAATAAACACATTTTTAATATAGAAAAAAAATCGATTGTCGCCTGACTCCGCCTGAAAAGAAATAATTATCACACGGCTGCTGGAGTTATGGAACAGAGTGTGGCTTAGTTGGCCCTCCGCAAATCAGTCAAATTAGATTAAAAATATACAGATCGTCAGATATTTATATCATGACAAACCTTATAGTAAGTTCGAAGACATAGTAGAATCAGCGCCTAGAAATAGATTAGTACTCAGAAAAGAACCCACCCACACACTATATGTAGCGGCCATACCCATGAGGCTACGTGAACGTGAGAGATTCACAAATTCGTATGTGTAAACACACCACAAAAATAGTAGACAATTGGGTATAACCTTGGTCGAGAAGATCCTCTATTTTCCCAAGTATAAAAAGATGAGATAAACCAGTCGCGCGGCGGATACGTGGGGATCGGGAAAAGAGTCCGGAATGATTCACGCAGCGGTGTCGCTGCGCAAGGGCGATTTCATCACGCAGACACACGCAATGGCGCACAGTATTACACCACATACTTCACCATTCCATATCAGTTTATTTTTCCATTATCGCCAATCTAAGGAAAGTTTATAACAAAAAGAAGAACCAAAATTTGAAAAACTACAATAAATAATAAAAATAAAAATTGTAGAACAAAAGATAATAAAACTAAGAATATCTCAATGGGCCGAGCCAGTTGATTTTCAATACTTTAAATTACAATTTGCTTTATCCCTGGGTAAACTTTCTGATAATAAAAGTTAAGGTGAAAAACGTGATGGGGTTAGTCTCAACTTGGGCTGACAGCTACTCTAACAATCAGAGTAAGACCATGCCAGGGAGTTCTCTTTGAACTAAAAACCGACTCAATAAAAACAAGCAAACTCTTCGTGTCAAGCAACCTGCTGTGTGCTCTCTTGGGTCTTATTTTTATCGTCCGATTCCCGATAGAATTAATGTTCATACTTGATTTCTCCATTTAAGTAAACAAATTTAGAACAAATCCTTTCCAGCTGAAGATCCACTCCAGCTGGTGTATAGTTGGCATATATCTTAACTCATTTTTTTTGATTCTTGAGGTTAGTTTCAGGAGTTGTTCCACTCATTGGCACTGACCTCGGTTAAACGCATAATTTTAATTTTGGCACGGATAACTACTAAGGGTTGTCGATAACAAAAAAGCAACAAGTAATCAGATCAGAAATATACTGCTACAATATTTGCGAAATGCGGCGCCGTTTTCAAGAATAATGTGTTTGTTAATTGAAGGGCCCTGAGAAAGGCCACAATCGCACGCATCACACACACACACACACACTTTCACACACACAACACACACACACACACCACACACACACACACACACACACCACACACACACACACACACACACCACATATACACAAACAAAAATAAAGATAACAAACACTAAAAACATATTCATCAAAACGATGTAAAGACATTACAGACTTTCCACAAAAAAATGCCAGGAACACATTAGAAAAAGAGACTACCAAAACATAAAAAATCCAATACAAACAGTGACAAAAAGCCGTGAATGTGGGAACTAGGCCATAATGCTGACGTGAAATCAACGGTATAATGGGGCTGAAAATTGGTCCGTGAATTATTTTCTAATTAACATTCTTGACATTTAACGCTGCCATTAAGATACTATTTGATATTTACATTTATGTGTGTGTGTGTGTGGGAAACGTTTTTTATTCTTTTCAAAATCAAAAAATGTATGTATGATTTTTACACACTGGTGGCGAAGTGGCTAGTATACTTGGTAAATCTGTGCCTAAAAGTGAAAATATTCTCGCTGAATATCAGGATCGGTGTGATGTCGATAAAAAGGGGTTTAAACAGATGGCAAATATAAGTGACTTCAGAAAGTTATTCTACCGTCTCTGATCAAAGCCGACCCTGGGAAAAATTACATGGATCATTATCCATTGATTGCGATAACATTTTTACAAAGTCAAGACCTATTTTTTTCAAAGAAATGTTGGGAAAGATCGTCACGTTTTGTTGGTCAGGCTATCCACGGCATACAATGCAGCAGGTACAGATGGTCAAACATTCAAATTCTCAGCTGTCAGTAGCAGTTTGAGAAATTTTTTCCCACTGATCCGGGTTCGCTGCCGAGACATATGTGAATCATCGATCATTGAAATAATATCTGAGAAATTCACAACTATGCGGCTTCAATTAAGAGAGTGTATTCGGTTATCATTAAATCTGTTGCGATTGATATTGTATATCAATTTGATCATTGCGACTGATTTTTTTTTTTTTCATGAAACTAACTATATTGCAGCTGGAGACTAGTTCGGTACAAGTTTATTTGTGGACATGTCAATATACTGCAACAAGGAACAAATTGTTGAAAATTTGCGATAGTATAAAATTAAGTTATTTTGTAGTTATTAAAGAACCATGCAGTGTTCTTTTGTGTGTTATAGGTGTTGCTGTTTTCAAAGTGTGACGCCCCCCCCCCCCTTAAAGTAAGTTATCGTCAAATAATGTTTGCGTAGTAGGACGTTTAGAAGCATTGCTGATGTCATTACGACAGGGGTGAGGAGGTGCATTCTTGTCCATGTTAGGATTATTTCCTCGGTGCTTTTCGACACCATAAGACATGACATTCTGTTAAGCCGGTCTAGCACTCAAAACCTCCTTGAATTCTGACCACGGTTTGAGAGTGGTTTTCCTCATCGCTATCTGATTGGGACCGAAGTCATCGTGGTTGTTATTGGAAATGAAAGTCATCCCCACTCTCTAAATCTAGGGCGTTCCGCAAGGACCTCTGTACTAGCCGTTCCTATTTTGTTCACACTTTTATTACCTCTGGCCACTGGAGTCCATTAGTGCTTTTCATAGATAAAAATTGTTCGTATGCGGATCGATACGCATGCTGTATGTTCTTTATATCAAGAGTCATCTTAGGTGATGTTTGACCCCGAACTGTACTTGAAACATTGGTACATAATAGAAATAATACAAGCAATCAAGGAGGGTCGTCAAACAGATAGGCCTTAAAGCTTAATTTAGCTGTAAGACAGAGGTTCTCCCCACATTTACTTCATTCGTTGTTCGAGGAAATAACCGAATTAATTCAGACCTTTACGGACCTTAGATGGAAATTAATTCATCCGTCTAGCAGATCTTGTAGAAAACTTCACGGCACGTAAATTATTGATATGTCGGCTGGAATTTTGAGAATTTTATTATCTCATAAATGTCGCGCTGCCTTTCGATATGCCTATGTATGAATACGGTAAATAAAATCGCGATTTTATAGTGGCTTTGTGTTTTGGTGTCACATGATTTCTGAATAGCCTTATTATTTTCGTTTTACCACAGGCCGACAAATTTATTAAACACTACAGACAAATTCAACCCATATTCAGCCAAGCATAGATTATAGACTATGAACTCGAAATATGAAGTGATTTTTCACACCTGTCTTACGTAGTTCTTACATTGCGCATTCCTGTCCATTCCTTCGTATATCTTTCTCAAACATGTATTGCCATATTTGAATGTTTTGGCACAATATGCCCCGTCATATTTGAGACTTCACATTATTAACACTTTATCGGGTCCTAATTCGCTACTTTGAGGATCCAGCCACAAGTGGGTTTAGTTTTCGTGTGTTCCTCCACAGTTCATAACTAAAAATATGCGTGAGAGTTCTTTTGCACATGCTTTTGCAATTTTTTGGAACGCTCTCCCAGATTATATGAAAAATCTTTAATTGATCTGGACAAAGTTTAAGGCCTCTCTTAAAAAAAAAACATTTATTTTTATACTTAGGTTTGTAACACACACCCAACTCAGTGTCCAACTAAAGCGTATTGGTGGCTTTCTTGTATTGTAATTCTCTAACATCTTGTTTTGTTTTCATTATAGCGCATAGGGACTGCTGGCGTGCTATGTGTTTATGCCCTATAAAAGAACTGAGTATTGATTATGTATATGTATTATTATTATCGGTGAGTCATTCGTTATTAATGTTATTATTATTATGGTATTATTATTATGTTGTATTATGTATTATTATTGATTATTATTATTAAATTTAGTTATTTTATTATTAGTTAAGTAGTAGGTATTAGTAAGAAGTATAAGTTAGTAGTAATAGATTGAGTATAGTATAGTAGTAGTGAGTAATAGTAGTAGTAGTACCAGTAAATAGTATAGTTTAGTAGTAAGTCACGTAGTACTAGTAGTAGTTAGTGTAGTAGTAGTAGTAGTAGCAGTAGTAGTGTTAGTAGTAGTAGTAGTAGTAGTAGTAGTGGTAGTTAGTAGTAGCAGTAGTAGTCCCAGTAGTAGTACAGCTGCGGTGCCTCATAATTACTCGGCATATGTTTTGTTGATACTAAAGTTCTTTCTCTATATTCGTCCAAAATTTTCAAGACAAGTGTTTAGTTTCCAAAACCACAGTTGTGAAGCAATTTTTTTGGATTTCATGAGATGACTATTTTAGTAAAAACTAAAGTACGTGAGCGCGAATAACAATGTATTTATATTTATTTTAATAAAAATCCACAATAAAATCATGAAAAGCGCCATTAAAATAAAGTCACATTTAACAACACAACACAGGAAAACTGATGAAATTTTGATCTAATGTAACATTTATCACTAATTTAACAACATGAATAGGTGTCTGTTACAATCTATGAAACGCGCCGCGTAGCACCACGTGACTATTTCAACACAAAAACCAAAACCCCGCCTTTATAGGAAACACAGGTTTTTAGTGTCGAGGTCTCAGGACGCTACAAAAATGCTCAGAATTCCTGAACATACTTGCGATTATAATGTTTCATCTGGGGTAATACAAATAGTTGATCAAAACGGAAATAAATGGCATACAAAAAAATAAAAACAAAAATTCTAAATGTTTTTTAAGGTTATTCCATAATTATTGAGCATGATTAATAGTAAAGTAGTAGTAGTAGTATGTAGAGTAGTAGAAGTAGTAGTAGGAAGTAGTAGATAGCGCAGGCGAAGTAGGAGTAGCAGTAAAAAGTTAGTAGTAGTAGTCTAGTAGTAGTAAGTAGTAGGGTAGTAGTAGTAGTACTAGTAGCTAGTTAGTAGAGAGGAGAAAGGAGCAGTAGGTATAGTAGTTAGTTGTAGTAGTGAGTGGTGGCTACAGTTAGTAGTTGGTGTTAGTAGTAGTAGTAGTAGTGAGTAGTTGTTGTTGTAGTGTTAGTAGTAGTAGTAGTAGTAGTAGTTAGTTAGCTAGTAGTAGTGGACCTATAGTAGCAGGTAGTAGTGGTAGTAGTAGTAGTAGTGGTAGTAGTAGTAGTAGTAGTGGTAGTAGTAGATAGCACTTGGTAGTAGTACAGTAAGTTAGCTAGTGGTAGCTAGTAGTGGTTAGTAGTGGTAGAAAAGTAGTAGTAGTAGTAGTAGTTCAGCTAGTGGTAGTAGCTAGTAGTAGTAAGGTAGTAGTTTAGTAGTAGATTTAGTGGTAGTAGTAGTAGTTGCGTTAGTGGTAGTAGTAGTAGTAGTAGTCCAGCTCGTCGTAGAGCGAAAGAGGAGCAGATTGATGAAAAAGTTGCAGATTAAGGAGCAAAAAGAAGATTAGAAGAAGAAGAAGAAAGAAGAGAAGATGAAGAAGAGAAGATAAATATATGAAATGAAGAAGGAAGAGAAGAAAAGAAGAGAAGAAGACCAGAGAGGAGAAGAAGAAGAAAGAAAGAGTAAGAAGAAGGAAGTAAGAAAGAGGAGGAGGAGATATAGATTTGCTCGGCGGTGGCGTTTGTATCATTATCGTTCTAGAGGTTGCTTTGGTTGTAAACTATCATTTTAGTGTAATTTAGATAAAGGCTTGACAATTTTACTTACCATTTCCTATTGAAATTTAAACTTATTGAATGAGGATTGAAGATGCCGTCCTCACGAAACCTAAAAAATTCGGAAGCCCAAAATCAAATTTTCAGTAATTTTGGTATTGCATTTATGTTCACATGTATGAATATTACGTTTTCTAATCGCATTAATTTCATGCCGTCGAGACAAATTTACCTAACAAATAAAGCGGTAAGACTTTTTGCGTATGTTGAACCAAATCTGTTTTAAAAAATTTAAATAACGGATTTCAAAATGAAATATTCTTCCCCAAAACAAATAAACCTGATGCCGAATGATTGGTAAATCCCTAATACTTTTGTTTGTATTCATTTAGGGTCATTAAAGTACATCCACACGCTTTACCATCTGGTGGAGAAGGAATTGGCAGAATATATATAGAAAATACGCGCATCAACACCCATCATATTACATCAATGATCTCGTAAATCATGTTATAATAGGCCGTATTAATCAGGGGGAGCTACTCTGATCTATTGTGCACCCATGTTTATTTTTTATTTTTTTTTTTAACTAGTCTTTTTGATCGATTAGAAGGCATAACCGCTACATGCAAATGGGATGTTCGTCAATGTGCGGCAGCTCATAGGACCTTTGATCTTGGGCAATTAATAAAGAAACCATTAGAAACGTATTCCTCGACGTTCTTGCATGTTCATTCTTAATTTTCATTGGTGATAACCAGATGGTCGTAATCTTCGCCATTATGTTTTTTTGTGGTAGGTGGTGTATCAATCAAATTTCATAGGAACCCTTTTAGGTATCAATTTATTAAAGCAGCTAGCCGAATGTATTGATAAGCGGTGGGCGTAATTTATGGGATTATTAACTATGTTAAGCTAGTTGGTATCATCAATTGTTTATTGAATATAGAATGTAAGTTGTCTTTGCCAGTACATGACAACCAGAGAATATATATATATATAGATCAACCATTCGGCAAATAGATGTTACCTGCCTATATATCAGTACAATGCATTATTCCATGAAAAGAAGATATTCATTTTCACGCTCAGAAAACAATGCAAAAAGAGGGGCTTTTAAATGAACTTCGCGGGGAAAAATATTGAATAGTTTCAGAGGGCATTAAATGTTATTACATAATTGGAAATGGATAAAAAAGTCCTTTCAACATTTTCAAGATGAGATAAAATCAGTTTAAGGTGTCAAAGGCCAGTGGACGTGACAAGGGTATCAATCAAAATGCCTACTAAAAAAATTTGAAATACGTTGGCTAGTGAGTTTCCAGGCCCTAGTTAATTTGTGTTAAATATGTTTACTTTGAGCGAGAAACAAGCATGCATTTACAAGATGAATTTGACATATGGACCCAATGATAGAAATTTAGAAGCCATATTAAAGCTACGCAAATATAAATTTGTGGCATTTCTGATAGACATTAAACTTCGCTACAGTGCCAAATTTGAAGTATAATTAATGCAAACAACTACACACACACCCACCCGATCCACACAGCACACACACACACACTCACGACAACACACCCACAACAATCACACTAAACACACACACACAACAACACCAGCACAGCACCCAAACACAACAACACACACACACACACACACACAAACATGCACACACAATATTCATAGGCACCACCTGCTAATTTCTCTCATTCTCTGGCCATGTTAAGCGCATAATAAGCACGGATGAAATATTTTTATCGCCAAAAAAAAATCACCGTAAACTTCCTGACGCTCTGAGCATAATTGGTAAAAAGGAATCTAGTGCAAGATAAATATTTGAAGGAGTGTAATGTCGAGCACCTTCCTTTATTCGATATCTTTATTCGGTATTTCCTGTCATCTCTTTTATTTCTTTCATGGAATCACATCTCGAATATACTCGAAGATATAAAAACAATGCGATTGATTTATAAGGAAGTGATGGATCATGAATCTATATAATCTCCTATGTAATTATAACAACCTCCAGATTAATACACCCTGACCGATAGTGAGGACATAACGATTTAAATTCCCCCTTTCGTTTTTTTAATCAGGGTTGCGGCCCAGAGTTAAAAGTTCTTCGAAGGGTCGAAATCACGTCTTGGAAAACTTTGCTTGCGCCCCACCCAAAATCAGGTAAAATACAGTGCCAAGAGAGAAGCATCGCATAAGGCGTAGGACAGGAGTCGGATTGACGTCAAACGCATTTTGCCTGCAATTTTTTTTTTTCTAGCAAACCCTGGGAAGTACAAACACATGCAACGAGCTGCGGCCAAGGAGGCCGGACGATGGCGAAACACATCTTTTGTTCTGCCAACATTTGTTTTCACTAGCCATGGTAGTGGTGATGGAGGAGGAGGTGGGGTGGGATGGAGCGAGGGGGTGGGGGTGGAGGAGGGTGGCGTGGGTGCGCGGGGTGGGGAGGTAAACGGTCGTTCGTTGGGGTGGGGTTGGTGGTTGGTGGGTGGTCGGTGGTGGTGGTGGTTAAGTGGTGGGGTGTGTATGTGTGTTGGTAGTGTGTGGTGCTGTGTGTGTGTGTGGTGTGTGTGTGTGTGTGGTGTGTTGTGTCGCTGTGTGTGTGTGTCGCCGGCTACATGATGGTGTGTGTGTTGTTGTGTTCGCGTCGTGCGAAGCGCGCCACAGTGTGTCCATGACCTTTGACCAACTCCAACATCTTTGAGGTTCTCGTGCTGCCATGCGCGAATCAGGCCGTGGTAATATAGTGGGGCGCTGTACGCACACTACAAAACCCCGAACCATGGGCTTTAATACATTAGTTGTTTATTTTGTTGTTGTTTTTCTCCTGCCACAACAAAGGACTGATCCAAATGCGCGGTGCATCACCACGATCTGTATGTCGATCAATACGAGCCAATCAATTAATTTCCTTTTGTGCGTTACGGACCCTTGAATTATGTACCTCAGGAGGATGTTAAAATGATTTCATATCTAATTATGTATTGTCACATCAATGTTTCAGAATACAAGCTTGGAGCACGTCCTTCCGTTCTATTCAGCGTGTTACTTGTTTTAATCGATTTGGTCTTGTGCAGACCTTAGCTTCAAATCCCTCAATCTTATTGCTGTTTCTGTCAAAAGGAACGACGCTCTACTCCCACGCGTGAATTTTAATCGTTGTAATATTGATTTACCAACCTGCCATTTTTGAGGAGTTCTCAAGGTGATGTAGAAACTACGAGTATGAAGTGAGACAATATTCGTGTACACTAGGGTCCACGCACCAAAGCAAATGAAGGACAGGTTTGATCTAATGATCGAGTACCCACCCTCGTCTGGGGGCTTTATTTGGAACAAACCCGAATATCGGCATGCGACAGTTCTCCTTCAACCGAAACTTGGTCTAAGACGCGAAATAAAGTTGTCTTTCGAACCAATTTCGTAAAGGTTCTAGGGACAAAATAACCCATACACTCGACCTGGAGAAATTGGAGAGATTCAACTCCTCGAAATCAGTTTGTTTACACCCACTGCTTTATTAAAATCATTTATTTAATCACTTATTTTTTGTTACGTTGGAATACGATACAACTTATAAATGAATGAATGAATGAATAAAAAATACAGATACATACAGCAAACTGTATATAATGGGATACATCATAAAACACGACGCTAATCATGAA
>JZLH01S0110837.1:17767-35852 GCA_001188425.1 Eucidaris tribuloides | reverse complement strand
ATGAACATGACAGAGTGTAAGGCGTTAAGGCGAGGAAAATTATGAACTCATATAGTGCAATTGGGAATTTGCAACATAGTTACTGTCCATAATCAGCAACACTATAGCATTCTACATCCTTTATAGCGATACCATTTTATAAACACTTTGCGACCTCTATGTGTCTCAAAATTGCACGTACTAGGTGATAAAAATGAGATTTGTCATTTTAGTAATTTAATAGTACAAAAACTAATACACCAGAATTAGACTGTATTGAGTCGGTAGTATGCAGTTGAAAAGTGAACATTTATGGCTGGAGGTGGTTTGAGAAGATATCATCAATCAGTTTTATGAAATTCACGCTTATTAAAAGTTAGGGTCTAAGACTTTGCTAATATCCAGTCCCCTGCTTTACAAAGTGAATCTATACAGAAAATTCTAATGGTGTGTGCTGCACGAGTGTGTATCTACGTCCCCGACACAATTTAGAATATGACAATCGGCTGTGGATAGTGAATAGAGCTCTAGGCAGTCGCCAGGTACTTATGAATATTATAAAGCATTTATCCCCCTGGGACGGTAGTCTATGAGGAGCGGACTGGACATACCAAAGGAATTCCACATGTGCCGATAATCTCTGGCAAGCATTGTTATTTCTTATTGTTATGGGGAACTTGAACACACCTCTCACACACACGCCATTTGATTTCTGTCGTTTCAAATTTCTTACAGGGGAACTGGACAGTTGAAGCAAAATCTTACCCTAACTCGTTGAAATAGCGATGAATTAATAAAACTGAATATTCTGAATATCTGTATTCCAACCACCTTCCACCATAATGTTCCTAATTCAACTGCAAATATACTCAATGCAGTATAATTCTGGCGTATATTCTTTTTTTGTTATTAAAATACTAAAATTGACAAATCTTATTTTCTTACACCTAGCTATAAGGCTGCAATGTGTTAGAGGTGTACCTAAAGTGTTTAAAAGATCGACCCAATTCTTCTATTGGCAACATTATTGCACCCCTAATTGCACTTCTTATACTTTATGCCATTGGTGTACAACAGGCTATCGGGTACCATCGGCGAAAGCCACGAGTGCTGAGTTTGCCTGCAGCACCCCTTTGAAAGTATAAATTTTTAGTACTGCCCTGCCTAGGAATTTTATAATTCTGTGTGTCAATATGCTATTGATGCTGCCATCTTAGCAAGGAACGAATTTCTTAAGTGGACATGGCTGACTATCTTTCCACATATCTGGGATACCTAACAGGTCGCTTTTGGAACGTGACCCATTTCTTTAGCTACATAATATTTCTCAATACCCATTTTTTTGGTGGGGTGGCTATGCTTGACTTTACAACTTGAAAAGTTGGAAAACTAAAACGTGTGGACTCTACCATGGTTACTTTTAGGGAGCATGGGTAAGTTCCTTCTTACGTATACGCAGTAGGTATATACTATCTCAGTCCTAACTTTGGAGCGGTCAATAATACTTGACCATAGAGTTAAAGTGAATGTATTGTGATAGGCCTTGTAATTTCATTACATTTACAGAGCATGGTAGTTGAATAATTATATTAGTGAAGATCGAATGAATTGACGCTGCAGCTGTGTATCTAAATTCGGTGAAAAATGAAATGCAGACTATTCTTTGATTTCAAACAAAATATAGTTAAATCGGATATATGTAATGATAGCCCCCCCGGCCCCCCGCAAAAAAAAAAAAAATCTAGGTTATATATATATAAAATAAAAATATATTATAAATAAATGTTTATATTTATTTTCATCAAATGTACATTATACTCGTTTGTATTTCATTATTGATATTTTTTTTTAATCTTATATTATTTGCTCCTTTCTGGAAAGAAGCACAAGAAACTTGTATGACCCGATAACATACTACTGCTAAAATAATTTGAAATAACATGAAGGAACAAGTAGATAGATACTTAGATATAGATGGATGTGATGGTGGATACAATGAATGGGAGCGATGTGGATAAACAGGCAATAAGAAAGGATTCGGTCAAAAGTTGGTCTTAAAGCCGGGTCTTTCTGTTTCTCCTGCGGGGGAACTTTTAAAACCCGCATTAAAACCCGATTAGACAGTCTCAAAAAGGATATTTAGAACTGAAAATTGGTTTTTAGTCACACCGTTGAGATCCCTTGCGAATACAGAAAGTAGCGCGTTGCGAAAACTTATTTCTCCAGATGGCTCATCATACTGAATTTGATATACTGCATCTTTCCCTTATAGTACATAGGATCGGTTTTAGCTTGGTCCTGCACTGCCATCGTCAGAATAATAGGACGATATACCAGAGACCAATTTCGTGCATTAAATTGGCTTGGAAAGAAAAGGATCATTAGGTCCAAGATCTATTCTCTAGTTTACCCGAGGATTGACTTTTAATCACTTCAACAGGAATGACTTAATGCGGATGACAATGCTTTACTATATTCGAAATTTGGGGACAATACTTCTGACATTACCCTAAATGCAGTAGGCCTTTCAATACAGCATCATTATAACGATAGTCAAGATCTCTGAGTTAGCAGGAGTAAGTTAGTAATAAGTGGTTTCTGGGATTTCGTGACTATATCTGCATTGTAACGATTTCACGGACTTTAAGCACAGTAATAGACTCATTTGTTATGCCGTTTATTAGTGCTACTTAGGACAAAGTATTATAGACTTAGTGGTTATCTAGGACTATTGGACTACAAAACAGAGATTGAGTTAGTTATCACAATTAGCAAAGTCTATTCGTCCTTTAAGACCTATTCCACTTTGGGTCGGTACTAAATCGGTGAATCAAAAGATAAACGCCTTTCAAGAGTCAAAAGGTTCTTTTGTGGAATAATAATGAAGGGTATTTACTTAACCCTTTCGATAAACAATTGAACCATTACCTTCGCAAAACAACTCCGTCGGCGCGCGCACCATACGAGGCGCAACAAGCCATTCGACAAACAGACTCTGAGAGAGTAAGTTGAGTCTCACGTAGACAAGCAAAAAAAAAAAAAAAAACTGAACGGATTTGCTGAAATACCTGAGACACCTTTTCACTTATACAATTCTTAGGAATAAAATTTGCGTAGGAAAATATAGTATACAAATCCAATTACGAGTCTCCCAAAGTCCCATCACAAAAGTGGACAGAAATTATCAAGTGAAATCCTCTAAATTCAAGGATTTAATTTCAACTAGTCATTGAACATCAATGGTAGTCAGCAAATTTGATTCCAGAAGTTTCTATCGTGCTCAATTGTTGGTATTCCTCTCCCGCTGAAGCATAAATGTTTCATATCTCCATTAAGCACCTTTTAGATTAATCATCATCATGCGTAAACTGAATTTTGCGCTAGTTTAACCAGTTACTTTGACCCGGAACCTTGCCATTTAAGGCAGTTCATAACGATAGACCCAGGAACAAAGATAAACCTTATTTTGTTCTAATTAAATTAGCGCAGCTGATTGGATAGGGCTATGTCCTGTGAAGTTGGGGGTCGTCAGAAATATCAAAGTTTTGTTGAAAAAAATGCAGCAGAAAACGATAGCCGTTTTAACGTATACGTTACTATCCTGGGATTACAAATGGCAAGACAGGACGTCGAAGCCGCAAAAGAGACAAATTCCTCGTGTGTGCGCATATTGAACGATGGTGCCCCCCGGCTTTGTAAAGCAAATCAGGCGCCATGCAGAGAACTTCACGGAAACAGCCATACGACAGTTGCGTACTGGCGCACGTCACAGATTCCCGTTCAACTGACCCGCATAGGTCACGATATGGAACAGTTTTTTTTTTTAATTAAATGCAAATTGCGAATATACCCCATAGTGATTTACGACGAAACGGTCTACTGCTGGCCACCAAGATACCACACATGGCCCAAAACACGCCCGCCCGTGCCTCAATGCCCCCACGTACCATTTTAATTCACTGATTCCATAGCAACACATGAAAAAATATGCTCTTCTACCTTATCTATAGGTGAGCCCCCATCCTTCTGATAGTGGGATGAACCCATCCTTCAAGCCGAGTTCCGAAACTCAATTTCTCCTTTTCAGTCTTGTGCCAGTGTATTCGATCTGTATCTGATATCTCTGGTCGCTTGCGCCCAGTTTTTCCCTTTTCCGACCCGTTGGGCTGCGGATTCTGTTCCCTCTTTAGACTGCAATTGTTATCTGTTATCCTCGGTGATATGCCCTGAACACCGCCTCCATTCAATTTAGTTAATTTTTCAATGGCATCTCTTGATTTTTGGTTCTTAGTGTATGTCTTACACCTGTTCGTAAATTATTGCATAGCGTCTTTTTTGCCATGCCTCTCTGAGAACCAAGACTTTTTTTTCTATTTCTCTTAGCCTGTAATATGACACCCATTGTTCTCTGGTACAATCACCTGACCATTCGGAGAGGTAATTCTGTTTATCCCTACTTACTGTTGATATATATCAGTTTCATTCTTGAATTATCTCTACTTCCATAAGAGTGTAAGGGTTAAGGCAGGAAATATGAACTCATAAAGGTGCAATTGGGATGCACATAGTTATGTCCCATATCAGCACCTTAGCACTTCTACATCCTTTAAGGTACATTTTAAAACGTTGCGCCTCTATGTGCTCAAAATTGCACGTACTAGGTGATAAAAATAAGATTTGTCAATTTTAGTATTTAATAGTACAAAAACTATACACCAGATTAGACTGGTATTGAGTGTAGTTGCAGTTGAATAGTGAACATTTATGGTGGAGGTGGTTTGAATAAGATATCAATAATCAGTTTTATGAAATTCACGCTTATTTAAAAAGTTAGGGTTAAGATTTTGCTCAATATCCAGTCCCCTGTACAAAGTTGAATCTATACAGAAATCTAATGGTGTGTGTGAGAGTGTGTATCTAGTCCCCACACAATAGAAATAGACAATGGCTGTGTATAGTGAATAGAGTCTAGCAGTCGCCAGGCTACTTATGAATATTAATAAAGCATTTATCTCCCCTGGACGTAGTTTATGAGAGACTGGCATACCAAAGATTCCAATGTGCAGTCTCTGGCAGCAATTGTCTATTTCTATTGTATGGGGACTGAACACACACTCTCACACACACCATTTGATTTCTGTACAGTTTCAATTTTGTACAGGGGACTGGATATTGAGCAAAATCTTAACCCTAACTTTTGAAATAAGCATGAATTACATAAAACTGAATATTGATATCTTATTCAAACCACTTTCACCATAAATGTTCACTATTCAACTGCAAATATACTCAATGCCAGTATAATCTGGTGTATATTTTTTGTGTTATTAAATACTAAAATTGACAAATCTTATTTTTAACACCTAGTATAAGGCTGCAATGTGTTAGAAGTGTACCATAAAGTGTTAAAAATCGACCCATTCTGCTATTGGGAACATTTATGCACCCCTATTGCACCCTTATATATTACTGTGTAACAACAGTATCGGGTCCATGGAAGCCAAGAGTGCTGAGTTTGCTGCAGCACCCCTTCTGAAAAGTAAAATTTTAGAGTACTGCCCTGCCTAGAATTCTTATATTTGTGTGTCAATATGCTATTGATTTGCATCTTAGAAGAAGAATTTTTGGGGGACATGGGGACCTATCTTTGCCACATATCTATTGGTACCTAAACAGGTCGCTTTTGGAACCAGATGACCCATTTTTGCTACATAATAATTCTCAATACCCCATCTTTTTTGTAGGGGTGCTATGTTGCTTTTACAACTTGAAAGTTAGAAAACTAAAACGTGTAGGATCTTACCATAGGCCCCTGAAAATAGACATCACTGTGTATATAAGGAACCATGGTTACTTATAAGGAACCATGGGTAGTTCCTTCTACGTATACGCAGTGGTATTATATCTCAGTCCTAACTTTGGAGTCGATCAATTATTGGACCATTGATAAAGTGATGTATTGTGATAGCCTTTGTAATTTACACCTACATTTACAGAGCAGGTATGTAGTTGATATAATTATTTTAGTGAAGTCGAATAATTGCCGTGCAATGCTGTGTATCTAAATTCGGGTAAAATGAAAATCATATTCTTGATTTCAAACAAAATATTTAAATGATACTATGCATGATAGCCCCCCCCCCCAAAAAAAAATAAATAAATAAATAAATAAATAAAAATAAAATAAAAATAAATAAATAAATAAATTTTAATATTCTATTTTCCTCTTTTTTATCTTTTATTATCTTGCTCCTTTCTGGAAGAAGGGAACAAGAAATTGTCATGAACCATAACTACTCTGCTAAAATAAAATTGAAATAAATGAAGGAATAAGTAGATAGATACTTAGATAGATAGATGGATAGATGGATGGATAGATGGATGGATAGATAGACCAATAGAAATATTCAGTCAACAAGTTGGTTTAAAAGGGTCCTTTTGTTTTCCCATGGGGGAACTTTTAAAACCATTAAAAACCCATTAGCAGTTCTTAAAAAGGTATTTAGAACTGAAATTGGTTTTTAGTCACAACCGTTTGAAATCTTTCGATACAGAAGGTGCCGTTCGAAAACCTATTTCTCCAATGGCTCTAAATACTGAATTTGATATACTGATTTTTCTCTATAGTAATAGGAAGGTTTTAGTTGGGTCTGCATTGGCATGTCAGAATAATAGAACGATATAACCACGGACAATTTCTGCATTAAATTGGATTGGAAGAAAAGATAATTGGTCCAAATCTTTCTCTAGTTTACCGAGATTGACTTATAATCCCATCAACAGAAACGCTATTGCGATGACATGCTTTACTTTTCGAAATTTGGTACAATACTTTTCATTACCCTAAATGCAGTGTCCTTCAATACAGCAATCATTTAACGTAGAAGATCTCTGAGATTAGCAGAGTAAGTTGTAATTAAGTGATTTTGGATTTGTGACTATATTGCATGTAACGATTTACGATTTAAGCACGTAATAGACTCATTGTTATCCGTTTATTAGTTGGGTACTTAGGACCAAATTTTAGACTTAGTGGTTTTTTAGGAACTACTGGACTACCCAAACAGGAATACAGTTAGTTAGACACAATTGCAATTTGAAAATCGTCTTTAAAGACCTATTTCCATTGGTGGTATAAAATGTGAACTCAAAAGGATACACGCCTTTTATGAATCAAAAGGTTTTTGTGGAATGAATAATTGAAGGGTTTACGTTACCTTTCCATAAACAATTGAACCATTTCAACCCTTCGCAAACACACACGAGCGCGCACGTACGAGCGCACAAGCATTCGCACAAACATACTCGAGAGAGAACAGTTTACTCACTGGAACAGTTTCATAATGCAAATTGGAAAGGTTACTCTTGGCAACCAGATACCAGACATAGCAAACACCGGTGCTTGCAAAGGTACATTTTTATTACTGAGTTTCCATAGCAACACATGAAAGAAATATCTCATCTACTTATCTAGGCTGAGCCATCCTCTGTAGTATGAAACCCTCTTCAAGCATTTTCCATACATCAATTTCTTTCGTCTTGTGACCATGTCATTATTCTGTATTCTGTTATATCTTCCGTCGCTTTTGTCTGCCCCTTAGTCTTTTCCCTTTTCCGGAACGAGGCTGCCATTCTGTTACCCTCTTTGTCCAATGATTATCTGTTATCCTGGCGATATGCCCTGACCACCTCCATTCAATTTAGTTAATTTTCTCAATGGTATCTTTGATTTTGGTTCTTGCGTATGTTTTACACCTGTCTCGTAATTATGCATTTAGCGTCTTTCTTTCCATGGCTCTCTGAGTAACAAGACTTTTTTTTCTATTTCTTTAGCCTTATATACACCCATTGTTCGGCACCATAATGTCATGGTTGGTAGCACACATTGGTTAAATACTAGGATATATCCCGTCATTAGGCTGCAAAAGAAAGTCTTCATAAATTTGCATAGATTATTTAAGCGGCCTATTGCTTGTGGTATATTATTTTGAAAAGAATACCATCACCTGCACATTCCTGGAGAGGCATCTCGTGCATGCATGATTTATCGCCTACTTTTTACGTTGATGTATCAATTTTCTTTTATGACTTCTTACACAGGTTTTGTTCAAATGAACGTCGTCCTTTTTGTATCTGTACACTAAACCCCCCCCCCCATTATTAAGTTAACAAATGAAACAGGATTCAATGCAATTACAGTAATCAAACTGATAATTTATGCAATATATGAAATACGCTATCATAATAGGTGACATATAATGTAGCCCATCCATTTGACATGTATATAGAACCCCACCTCATTAAATTAACGCACAAAATATGATTGTTTGAATTTAGGCTTTCTGAAAAAAATAGCTCAAATAAGTAAAGAAATACAAATCAATATCAATATCAAATTTAATAAATTCAAATTCTTAACAAATGCATGTTGTATTACATGTATAACCAAGTAAATAGAAATGAAACCTCTATCTTCAATCACTTTCATATAGATTGCAACATACATTGCATTCTTGTTTCCATAAATCTTCAGACTTTTATGACAAAAAAATCTTTTGGTATCATTTCAAGTTTACATATACAGTAATCCATTAGCGTGCACATAAAATGCAGTTATTAAAAATGTAGTTTTTAATTTTTTTTTTTCATTTAACTTCTTCTCTTAGGCGTAGCTATAACCAGTTTTCTGTTAATTAAAGCAGAAAATCAGCCCAAAATACAATTTTCGATAAAGCATCAAAATTGTCGTTTCGTGATGTGGCTACCTTGTTTGCTTGGTTTAGGTGTCGTGTGCAAGTGGACACACGACTGCGGTCACGAACTGATCAATAACAATACAAATTGTGCTCGCGTCCATTCCTGTCTTGCCATTTTAATCCTAGGTTCTATGGCAGGAATTTTTCTCTCGCGAGAAAAAAAATCAAATCACAGTCTAACGATCACTATAATTCCATTGAAACTGAGTTTCTAGCTCCTATATTTTGCTATTAAAGGTCCCTAGATGGCATTTTCTTCTAAATGCCATTGTATTTACAAAATGTTAATTTTTAGGCATGCAAAAGAGATGCCCTGCCTTAAATCTCAGACATATACCTCCAAACTTGCGAAGTTTCGAGTGATGTGGATATGTATAATCTTATCTCGATAGTTGAAAATAGAATGTTCCTTTCACAAACGCCAAAATATCGTCTGTTGTTAGTAAAACTCGAACATATTGTGATTTATGATTTCGCTGAAGCCTGCCCGAATGTCGCGTGTACATGCACGATGATGGATCAGTTGCATTTTGGCCCTACAAATAGCGCGAACTCTGACTCAGTTGAAATGCCACTTGGCGTTTTACCTGCTTCCCCCTCCCGCTCGTACAGTTCTCCCTCGTCTTCCCTCTAGATCACGCCTCTGCTTCCTTTCCAATGTAAATCACTATATACATTGAGTCGAGTAATGTATTATTCCGTCCCATTTATCGCGAACAAAAACAGGTTCCAGATTGTATTACCCGCTTTTGTTCTTCAAAGACGAACACATCAAGTGCACTCGTATTATTTCTTGGTTGCATGGAATAATACATCAAGTGCCACTCGTATTATTTTGGTAGCATGCGAATTATGATTGAAAACCGTATAAATGAGACTAGTTCGATCGGATTTTTTAAGCTTGGTGGGAATATTACGCCAACTTCACTTACCTGTCCAGCTGGTATCGTTTCTTTTAGATTTTATTGAAGTCAGATAATTAACAATAAATAAAAAAAATATACTTGTATATATATTTGTTTGTTTGGTTGGGAGGTTGGTTGATTGATTGATTGATCGATCGATTGATTGATTGATTGATTGATTAATAAATTGATTGATTAACTTAATTTAATTTAATTACACCAGCACGGCTACGATTAAATGAGTTATTCTTCCGTGGTAGGTAGATAGTGGCAGCTGAAGAATTAGTATTCACTTCGTTTATTCATTATTTTTATTATTATTATTATTATTATTATTATTATTATGATTATTATTATGATATCGCTGGTGCTATACCATCACATTAAAGTCAAAATTACACACTTACACACAACATACACACCACATGCACACGGACACACATCGCCACACCATATGCCAGCACACACAAACACACACAAACACACACGCGCACGTACACACACACACAAACACACACACAGTCTTAAACAGATCAAATCACAATCATCAGTGTCAGCTATAGTATAAAACGACATACATCATTATTAAAGTTTCATTACCGTCCCGACCACATAATCACCGTTGTAGTTTTTAATCATTATTTTGTATTTATATGTCTGTGCGTTTTTGTTCGTATAAAGGAAATGTCAGATGAGCCCTAGGCTATGTGAAACTTTAATAAAGGTTTAATGCGTTAATGTCAGTTTTTATGTATTTTAAGAGGCCAATTTTTCGTCATTTCATGTAAGGCAAAATGTATCCCTGGACACATTGAACCACACTACGAAACCACTAATAATTAATCATGCTCGCTGTGGATTAGAATCATAGATCGTGTTGACATATCCAACTAAAACACAACTAATACACACGACAAACAAAGCAACGCACACACCAACACACACACAGCCACACAAACACACACACAAACAAACAAACGCACCACACACACTGACACACACACCACACTGGACACCACTTCAAACAACACACAAACACACACTCAAACACGACAACACCAACACAATTACACACACTAACATTTGCCTGCTGTCGATTTCTCTCGAGCAGATCCGCCACAACGTAAACAAACATCAAGGTATATATTCGATCCTTGCCTTACAAGATAACACACCTTATATTTGTAAATAAAAGAATCGAAAGAGGAACTTCAATAAACACATTACAAACAAAACTTCAGTCTCATTTTCAGTGCTTTGAATATTTTATTTATCAATAATTATTATCGTCTTGGACGATATAAAATCTCTGTCGAATCATAACATACAAACATATACACATCATCATCAGCCGACTAGAATTAATACATTTCATGTGAAAAAAATACATGCGTAGTTATCTTATAGAAAAATATACAAATCAGTACAAAAGTATTAAACATTTTATGGAAATAATGAACTTGTCTAAAGTAACAACAACGTTTATTAGACTCCTCCCAAGGCACTTGTTTATATGGAAGTGTTTGTAAAGGCATTACTAGGCAGCAAGGCATATAGTTTATACAGGTACATGTAACTTGGAATGTGACTGAATGTACCCTTTTCATGCCAGGACGAAAAATAAAAACAACATATATGTCGTTTTCCAGAAATATATGTAGACTCATCTAATACACGTAAAAAAACAAATATATGATTCACATATTCACCTAACTGTATTTGATTCAACATTCGCAATTAAAATTCTGGGGAACGTTTTCGTCTTTCAAGGTAAAAATTGATATATGAATGGTTGCATTCGTCGTTATATTATCTCAAAACTTAAATATCTAATCTTAACGGCCGCTTTTCTTGCTTGAAATTAGAGAACTCAGCTCAAATTACTTATTTTCCTAAACACATCTTATTTTTCTCCGAATCAATCACTTTTCCTCATATCTAAGACGGTGATAAAAATCTTAGTCACATTTCTAAAATCGTGTGTATTTTTTAAAAATTCTGCACTCAAAAAACCCGCAAACTGCAATGCATTTACTTGTATTTATGTGATTATTTTAACTTATACTGTCCACAATACAATTTTCAGAGCTACTTTAACTTTAACAGAACTTATGTAATAACCGGTTATACATGTGTATTTAGTACAAGTTTTTTCTTAAAAATGTTTCGTATTAAAAGTTAATTTTCATTTTTTTTTCTTCTTCTTGATTATTATTGTTATAATCATAAGTGTCATTATCAAAAGTACAATTAACTTTATTCAAAATAATTCCTGCTATATAACTATTGTGATAAAATTGTCATTATAATCAATCTACGTAGTTAATGACAATAACAAAATAAAAATGTTTATTACTGAAAACATAACGTGTGTTCTGTTTGTGGATTAACAAATGAGATTTAGGAATACACATCCACTTCGTTGCCACGGCAATCTGATTAATTAAGTTTATTTCTAATAGTTTCCTAACTCGTAAATTGCTCTATGCTAGTAAAGCTACAAAGAAACTGTGAACTAATTAGACTATTTCAAGTGCCATAGTATTATAGCACACAAATTCTATGCTGTTGGGAATGTATCGAAGTAAGTGTACTCGTAAAGATGTGTATAGTTCCATAGGACTACACACTAAGGACATACACAAAGAAAAAAACAATATACATCAGATATACATCACGGTGCCGACAACCGGCAACCAAAACGCGTAAAAATATGAACAATTTCAGATAAAAGTCCTTCTTAATTTCATATTCTATATAAACATACATATATACAAACCGATTAAACAAAGATATGGGCACATCCAATTTTAAAATATCATATGTACAAGTGCCGAACTTGTTTAGTCAATAATCTATTGTAATGAATAGAAAATAGATTTATATGATAACATATATTACGTAAACAACTGTACTTTTGATCATCACGACTAACTCTTTTGTGTATAATTATTACATAGGTAATTGTTTGTCTTGTATAAGTGCAACATAAATTCTTGGTCTCCGGTATCTTGGTTAAGTTCAAATGGAAGAAGATAATTGCATAGATTCTGTTGATGTTTTATTCTTCTCGTTACTTAAACGTTCCTTTTAATATCCATAATGTTCAGAACAAGGGTACATCAGACTATTAGAAGTTGTGTTCGTAGTCATAAAGATGAAAACAAAGTAATACGACTGTATTGGTATTTCGCTATATTTAGGCTATTTCACTCAAAAAAGGGACAGAGTTAAACATTTTTTTTAAAATTCCACAATGCAGGGATAAATTCCATGTTTTTCGTTGTTTTCCTATTACAGTTAATATGATTCTACAGGTTTGGGTAGCGTTTTTGTAAATAATGTTCACAAACTTGCAATTGTTCACCTTATCTCCGTAAATCTTTCTGTAACACATGCTACAAATTTGATTAGAATGTTGCATATACGCTTATACTTCTTTACATTATGCTATGTTTTGTAGCCGTCTCAGTTTCTTACTCATTTTTGAAACAATTGGAGTTTCAGTTTTGGTCAAACCATTTGATCGGTCTCGTCTCGCGGGCCGCGAATTTTTTCGTAGCCATATCGACGATCGCTTTGTTTCCTCTCTCGGATAGACGAGTGGCGATGGCTCCACCCCCGACGCGAAGCCAGAGTTGATTGGCGGCAGTCACCAACATTTCTCCGCATCCGATTGGTCACATTCAAGGTTAGCCGTTCGAGATCGACACGCGCCAGTATACAATTGGTCTAGACAGAGCAAGGACACGCCTATACCTGTAAAGATTGACAGAACAAACACGCGACAGGTCAATACATTGAACCGGTAGTGAGTAAAGCGATTATCGGCAAAAAATTCTTACCGCTATGTTAGAAGTAAAAAAAAAGATATGTTATTATTTCTGTCTTTTTGTGTGATGTACGAGAAGTTCTTAAAAATACACCTGTTATTCACTTAAATAATATTAGTCAACAATTTTTTTCGTTAAGATAAGTAAAATACACATTTTCATTTATAAACATGTATAAGAAACATATTTCAAAATTTATGCACACTAAAATTGCGATTATAACATTTTGCATAATACTCAAAATAAATTTGATCAGGTATATGCGGAATTATTAACCAATTAACAGCAAATGATTACTTAAGCGCTACAAATAATCTCCAATATAATGAATACATTATGAAATTCTAAACTTCAACACCCAATTTTGTCAAAATAAATGATTTTATTTGGAAATTCGCATGTACGCATTAAAATTTGGGTTTCTTGGAAGTTATAGTTCATGTCTTTTCATCAATAAAATAATTGCAATTATGTTTCAAAATACATAAACGTTGACATTACTTTTTCTTTGGCATATTCCTATTTTCTATGTACATTTCATATAATGTACAGTGAATGTATTATTCACAATTCTCAAAACATTGGCCATTGTTTGTTTTGCTTTTTATTTTTGTTGGTGGGATTTTGCGCGGGTGTTTTTTGTACAACATTGTAAAAAAAAAGGTGTAGTTCTAACCATTAATCCATTTCTAACCATTCATCCATCAAAACTGAAGTTTACATATTTAGATCTTTAGCACACATAATAACAGTAAACAGATCTCAGCTTGCATATTACATGTATTACAAAAAGGGTGATTTTGGTACTGTTGGAAACATCTTATTATCAATGTACAAAAATTATGTTGCGATAGTAATTTACGCAAAGGAACTGTTTGTTTACCTTTAAGTTAATGGTACGTGTTCTACACATTTGGGAAATATGTCCATTACTTTTTAATTGTGTGATCATATTTTAAAAAAGCAATTAAAAATAAAATATGCGTAAGGTTCTTACCGAGACCATTAAGATTCAGGAGCAACGTTGACAGCATCTTGTCTTAGAACCATTCGTGGAAATTTAACAGTTCTTGGTCTTCGGGTGACAGTGGTTCGCTCGAGCTGGAGTCCGGAGAGTAGGCGGGGGAGGACGACGCGCTAAGACTGACGGTCGACGTCTGTATGCTGTGGCCGTTGAAGACGGCGTTCACCGCTGCCTCCTCATCAAGCATCTGTTGTAATTGTCTGATGTAGCTGACGGCGGATCGCAATGTCTCCACTTTACTCATTTTCTTGTTGCCGCTGCCGTTCGGGAGCTGCTGCCGCAGACTAGCGAAACCCAAGTTCACGAGTTTGACACGGTTGCGTTCTCGTTCGTTCCGTCGCGCCACGGCGGCCGGGGGCGGCTGTGACAAGTCGTAGCCCAGGTGGCTAAAGTGGATGCGCCGCTTACATCGGGTGAGCTCCGGCTGGGAGGTATCAACTCTCAGACGACGCACTCGCTTGGGTAAATCGTCTATGGTCGTTGTCGTCGTCTGATTCGTAGACACGTTGACAGCTTGCAAAAGTTGGCAAGAGTGGATAAACTTCACGCTCTCCATGTTTGACTTATTACAAAGAAGAGTTGGAGTAATGCGTCACTTCTAAATACCTGAAAACAGACTTTTCAAAAGTGTGTCGAAATTAAAAGTTACTGAAACAGTTCGAAGAGTTCGCACGAAAGTTGGAGGAATTATCAAAATGTCTTCTCGATGATGTTGAAGATAAAAAGACTTCTGTCGAAAAGTACACAGTTTGACAACTTGTTTATTCGAATGGTGAGGTGTGGATTCACAGGTGTGCAAAGAGTTGACAGGTTGGGAGTTCTGGCACGAGCCAACTAGTTTCGTCCACGAGCCTGGCGTGTGTGTCTCGCGACCCAACTATCCACGCTTGTTTCTATCGATCAGTTAACTACCTCAAAACATTTCGGCTGAACACCTCCACCGGCTCAATGTGATCTACTCGCGCGAGTCTAGCCCCACCCACTTTTGGGGGGACCCCGTCACCGAAGTTTTGTAAGCAATTTTCCCGAACAAAATATTACCCTCTTGAGCAAACTCTTTCCAAACAAAACTCTTTTCTCATTGACAGTCTATTGTCTAGCCTCCCGTAGCCTGTGGCTCCTTTATGCCATGCATTCATAGGTCTACCTGGTTGCTCGCGACGGCACAATAGACTTTTCGCCTCATTTGAGGTTGTCTCGCGTCCCTGTCGCGCGACTAATTTGCATAACAATGGTATCCCGCCTTCTAGTAAGTATTCAAGCCAGGCTACAATGGCATAGTCACAGACCCGGCTTTAGTACTGTTATGTTTATCTAGGCATAATATGACACACGGTGGAGAGGGCTTGGACTACACCTCTCCAGCGATTGGCTGATATTTCGATGGGTGACTTGCGCGAAGTTTCTCTTTGTCCCCCTCGCTCCCGTGTTCTATACCTGACTCGCGCCATAGTTTTGAATCCCACCGAGTTGCCTCTAGTTATTCTTTCTTTTCTCTTCTTTCGGTCAGCCCTACCTGCCTTTCAGGACTTTTGTCACTATCTTTCAATCTCAGCTCAGAATTGCTCCTCATTTAAACCGGAGGAAAATAAAGCTTAGCCAAAGAGAAGAATAGACTTGCTTTAATATCTCCGGGGCATGGGGCGCAGAGACAAAAGCGTGGTAGTTGGCTTTGCAAATGATGTTGTTTTTTATTTCTTGGATTTAGTCGCCTGATTTAAAAGTAGAGTACTAAATCTTGCAACCATTTTTGTTCAATCCCTTCGGGCAATGACTAAAAGCCAATATAAATTCCAGTAAACTTCAAAACCACCTCGGGGAAAAACTAGCGTTTGCAATCATCAGAAGTTGGTATGGAGTGGTGTCGATTCTGTTGCTTGTATGTGGGCCTTCCACCCGTACGGCCGTAGAGTCTTGTACTGGATCCCCTACCTCAAAATGTAAACAGTCAATTGCACTGGATAATAGATAAAAATAACACATTCCAAGACACAAGTTTTGTAGAATCTTAAAGCCATCGGCTAACATTTACCACAGTTTAAAAAAAACTGTGATCTACATAATCTTCTATGCTCTTAGTGTCTTTGAAAAGGTCTAAAAATGAAGCCCTGAAAACATTGTATTTCAAAATTGTATTTCACTTTAAATAAGTGAAAATCTACAAGCACTCAAAATTACCGGATTCGCCTGCCCATTTCCTCCCATAGATTTACTGTGTGCAGATCTAGACTATTTTATCCTCCACCCGAGAGCAATTTTTTTATTCTTGAATATCTTGTCAGTGGTTGCATAACTTTCCAAACTTTTGTATTGTAGGGTGTTTATTTGTGCATTTGAACACTACTATGTAGCTCACATATCACAGTTTGACAATTTTTCAAATTGTAGCCACAATGTTAGCCTGTGGCTTTAATCAGGATTGGTGTCTCCAAATTGTAGTGTTAGAGTCGAGTTCGCAGTAAAATAAAACCTTGCTATTGATTTGCATAGAGTCTCGACGCCGAGTCCCAGTCCCGAGTCCTCCAAATTGGACTCCGAATCCGTACTCGACTATCACACTGGCAAATTTAAAGAACATTATCACAATACCAGGGATATCGCCATACCTATGAAGTCATTGTTTAACCGTGCTTCAGGTTTTAAAAATCAGAGCTGCATAATCTTCACCCAATTTATGTGCCTGATAAAGTCTGAAATGATGCCCTGATAAACTTAAACTTCAAAGCAATTATTAGTGTTTTAAAAGTAAAATTATAGGAGTGAATTATACCCGATTCCCTACAGACTGTTCTTTGGAATTAGAAGTCGGCCTGAATTCTGATGCTTTATTCATGTGAAATATTTAACCGTGAATATCTTGCTGGTTGCAGTTGAATAACTTTATAAATGCTTTTTGTTCTAGCATGCTGTGTGTTTGATCTTCAAAGAGTATATACTGCCATGCAGCTCAGTCATTAAAGATGATGAAAAACAATGCCTTTAATCCGTTGTAGATTCCAGTAAACTCGAATCTCGATTTAACTAGCCTGGTCTCCAAGTGTCAACCTCAGTCGTTCAAATAGAAACAAGAACTCGAGCCTGTTCGAGGATTGAGTACTTACAACCTGTGGCGTAAACCGTGGCGCCATAAATGGTGTTGGTTCAGGTTGTACGCACAAGGACCACTGCACATACACGATAGGCTACGATCCGATTTTGGTAATAAGTCGCAGTAGCATTTAAAGCCACTAGCTAACATTTACCACATTTAAATAAAAATGTGAGCTATTCACGCTCAAAGTGTCTCTGATAAGGTCTAAAAATGAAGCCCTGGAAAATTTAAATTAAGAAATAAATGCCGAAGGCTTGGGTAGAACGTAGAAGGTACAATTTATTATTATATATATTTTTTTTAACATGACCCGTCAGGGTCTCGAACCCACGACCTTCAGGACGTGAGGCGGATGCCCTAACCACTGGACCATCACGCCTGTAATATGAAGTGATTAAAGCCACTGGATAATATTTACCACAGTTTAAAAAAAAATGTGAGCTACATAATCATCCACGCTCCAGGTGTCTTTGATAAGGTCTAGAAATGAAAACTTG
>JZLH01S0110827.1:0-15136 GCA_001188425.1 Eucidaris tribuloides | reverse complement strand
GTTCATTAAGAAATCCAGTAGGAAAATAATGATATTGTGTACACAAGCGAGCTTTCGCAGCGAAAGGCAACCGCTACCAACCCCCCCCCCCCCCCGCCGCTCGCCAGTATATACCGCTGCTCTCGCGCACACAAATGCAATTAACCTTTACATAATAAGCCAAGCAAAGCACGCCGAATGAGAAGCGAAAAATATGAATTTCGCATCGCGGAGTAACATTACTTAAGGTCGTTACCATGGTCACATTAATAGCACAGACCTAGTTGTAAATGGCCGCCGATGGTTTCTGAGCATACCCACCTGAAGAACTGAAGGATTTCCGTGTTGGAAACCAAACGGGATAACAGTCAGTGGAATTACCACTTTATCAAAATGCCCCCGCATGCATGCATTATCGGGATTTTTTTTCTCTCGCTCTCAAACGTTGATTTCTGACATTAGATGAAGTCGGTGTTAAACTTTTGAGAATAAGACAATCTGAGAATCAATGGGTTAATGTGATTGCAAAATATTGCATTGGATTGAATTGGATTTGTCAAAATCAACTCTTGATTCATCCATCATTTCTTATTATGTAGACAAGGGAAAAGAAACAAGCGATTGATATGGCTGTCCAATTATTATGGTATTATGCTCTATTTTCTATTTCTTCTTCTGCTGTTTGTCAGAAATACGTCAGCAGTAAAACAAGTAAAGTGATATTTTATTTGTATCAATTTTGCTCATCTAACCCACATATTTTTGCTCACTTTGTTTCGACATCATCTTACAAGTAATAAATGCTTAGTATTTTTTACTTGTTAAGCAGAATAATGTTCTTTTATTATTTTAGTTTTGATAAAGTCTGGAGTGAAATACATATACGCAATGATAGATCAGGCAAATCAAACAAAACTCGGATCATGTTATCGAAGTTGTATTTCTATCCGCTTTATACATAAACTCAGTTTTAAGAAAAAGTTGCGTAATATAAACAATCTATACAATGCAGAAATTGCTTAATTGGTAAAGTACCGCCTTGTTATAGTCTAAAATGTATAGATGTAACTTGAAAATTTGTACTAGTCGTTTTTATAAATGTACCATATTTCTTATAATGCGCGACTTGATTTTGTTGTAAATAAGCCTAACTTGAATGTATGATGTCAATATACTTTTAATGAGAATAAAAACAAAAACACTAATAATAATATCAATGTTAAAGTTTTATATTATTACCACTTACTGAAAAAATTACTGCAACTGCTACCATGGCTACATACTACTACTACTACTACTACTACTACTACTACTACTTCTACTACTACTACTACTACTACTAATACTACTACTGAAAATAATAATAATAATAATAATAATAATAATATCTTTCGCAATATGTAATATAATAATAATAATACGCGATATTACATGCACTGTAATAAACATGCATCTACAATAAAAAATAGAACTACATAGGTTGTTATTACCATTATGGCAACAAAATCGGGATTTGATATTTATTATAACAAATACCACGCAAGATTCTTAATTCTTATGAGGAACAATATCCGATGCTGGTTATTGTTCAATTATATCCAACAGACAATTGTCTACATGTATGAAGGTCTGATGGAAAATTGTCGCATGGTACTTGTGACAGTGAGTCTGACTGGAGTGAACGGACGAGAATCTGGTGGAAATATGGAGAAAATCGTCGCAATATTAAGGGTAGAATGCTTTCAAGGTTGCGACAAAGTGCTCTGATTGTACGCTGCTTTGTAGTTTGGCATTTACACTGAAGTATCAATTCGACAGGATGGCAACGTTGCTACCTGGTCGAATGCCAGCCGCATTGGAACGTTTCCGTTGCACAGATGAGATGGATCAAAGGCGAAGACTGGACTTCGTTTTTTGTTCTGACTGCTTAAATGTCAGTTTAATTTAAATGAGAAAATACTCGTGATTTAGCGGTGTATTTAAATGTCAATTTAACTTAAATGACAGAGAAAAGTATAGCTAAAATGACTAGCGCGCTACGGCTTTGGAAGACAATAAGACAAAGGATATCGAAAGAAACTATCGAGTCGTGGATATCGACTTACAGTCGAAGAGAAAGGGGACTTAGTTTAAATCGTATTTTGGCTTTTAAAACCACTGTCTCAAAAGTTGAGCTAATGGTAAATAATTACAACTTTGTAACTGAAAAAGAGTATAAAAATGAGATGTTATACGACACATTTTTTGGGCGAGTGTAATTCGCTGAAATGGTATTGGTCTTGTAAACAGAACTACCAATAACCTTCGGGGGACGTTATGACATATTATGACTGTTGACTTCTTAACGAGAGGATACGATGTAAACATGGCAAAATATAGCCCCAAGATTATTTTATGTAACTATACAGGGGAATGCCGAAACTAGGGCACCTCTTTTGCATTGTGGGGGTAAATTGTGGTTTTAGAGCATCCGGCTCCGATTAAAAAAACAATTTTGACTCTATGGAACGACTTGTGCACACACTCAAATGATTATCCCCTCCCCCACAACTGAGTACACCATCATTCCCGCCATACATACAAAAAGGATAAACAGATTATATCTATGCATTTTTTTTTACCCCAAATTGTAATGTTTTTACTGTATTTGTTTTGAAAGTGGAAACTGTATGAATAGAATTGAACATTTATGCGCTCATCACGCCACATCATACACACCGATCACAGATAGCAGTTCTCCAAACGAAATCAATAAAAATTAGTCTGCAAAGGTACATTGTCAAAAGAAAATGAGGTATGCCCTCTTTTAACTCCAATAACGGAAATAGAGCACTGATATTTCAACATACAGCGTGTCCCCCCAAAAATGTCCCTCTAATAGACTGCTAAATCCAAAATCAAATATTATTCTGTATTGATTGTTTAGATTTTTAAAAAGCCGATTTTATTTTCTAACTGTTGTGAAAAGTTCATGGGTCTCGCTTCATTGGTTCTGCATATACAGTCTCGTACGTAACAACAGTGCTTTTCAACCCATTCCAAGTTTGCAGTGCTACATCAATGCATTAACCTGAATGTAAATCAGGGAGAGTCATGCAGGAGAACGATAAAAGTTTACAAGCTGGACAATGGACATGGAAGGACAAACCATAAGTGCATCAGACTCTGTGAAAGCAAACACGACGAGTGGAATAGAACTTCGATTAGTTTTCATTTGGAAAAGTGAATGAACAGTCGTTGAGATAATGGAATAAGGTATAATACGTCTAAGATGTGCCTTTCTTTTCCTCAAACTTGGAATGGTCTAGAAAGCACTGCATTCTGTTACATAAGGGCCTGTGTATTCAAAACCAATGCCCTTTGAAATTTTGACAGCAATTGCAAAGAAAAGTGGGCTTTCTGAATATGTAAACCCAGTTAAGTATACAACTTGATTTTGGTAATTATTCTGTGGTCTATGGAAGGGACTTTTTTTCTGTGACACGCTATAATGCAACACAAACAGTTGGCAGTGGTTGTTTGAAAAAAAATCAACATTCATGTCATTTGCTGCGTGAACACAATGACACTCCAGCGTTGACTATAGTTTTCTTCATTTATGTGGCTGATTACTCTATGACAGTGGACCTTTAAAGGTAGTAGGCCTCATTTACCAAGTCTACATCTTCAGGAGGTAACTTCTGACACCACAAGAATATTTGAAAAGTGTTATCTCTCAACGCCTCCCAGTAATGAATTATCGGAATAAAATTGTAACCCAGACATTCTATCATTTTTTTTTTGAAGACGTCTGGCAGGCGGCAAATTGTTAATTATTCAGTTCATCATTTTATTATTGCTTTGCATTTGACAGTTTTTTAGTTTGTAGTGACAACTTGTTACTTTATAGGTTTCAGTAATTTTTTTCGTGGGAAGACCCCCAAGTTGTAATGGGAAAGTGTACTACATACCTTTAACTACATGCACGCTTTTCATGATCATGCATTGACACATTTTTGGTGATGTACACTGAGATCATGTAATAGTAAAGTTGCATGTTGACAATACATTTTGGAAACAAATTAATGCCCTCTTTTTCATCATTTTAGCTGTCATTATTTTAGCCAAAGACGACGTTATTCCATGCTGACTCGACCGTCTAAGTATGCATTATTAACCTTAATGTCCCACACTCAGAATTATCACCTACAAGGTCTATAGAATTATATTGCAATGACAATGAGAGGGTTAAAATTCGAAGTATTCAGTACACTGTCAAAAAAAAACCCTAAACACTTTCTGAACACATTTCTGTAACACTTTGTTATCACTTAAACACGTTTATGTGGAAACCATAAACACGTTTAGTTAGAAATTCTGTGTTTCACCTACATGATATCAAAAGTTCGTGTTTATTTCTGGAACATTTCGAAAACACTAGAACACTAGAACACAATTTAAACAAATGTGAGCTACATAACCCTCCATGCTCAAAGTATCTTTGATAAGGTCAAAAAGGAAGATCTTAAAAAAATGTATTTCAAAATGATAAGTTTAGTACTTGAAACAAGTGAAAATCTACCAGCACTCAAATTGACCGGATTCACCTGCCCATTTCCTCCCATAGACTTACTGTGTGCAGATCTAGGCTATTTCATCCTCCACCGGAGTGCACATTGTTTATTCATGCATATCTTACCAGTGACAGCATAACTTTCCGAACTGTTGTATTCTAGGATGTTTATTTGTCCATTTGAACACTACTATGTAGCTCAGATAGCAAATTTTGACAGTTTGTTGAATTGAAGCTCCACAATATTATCGTATTTCTTTAAGGCATATCCTAATATGGTGGTGGTAAATACCGCAGCTTTGTCCAAAATTGTCAAATATTGGTACCACCTATATATATGACAACGCGGCGATCAATGACTTTTGTGTATGTTGTTTGTTTTATACACATACTTTGATAAGTTTTATCATTGAGCAGCCTTAACATTTGAGTAACAGCCAAATGTGAAAAGATGGCGTGAACAGCATTTACACAGTGGTACAAAACAAAAACCCAAACCGGTATCCTATCTTTATTTGAGTATAGACCAAACTATCCGATATTGAACCCCATGAAGTTGATATTAACCTTTCATCCCGATGGTCACCGAATTAAACTCAACGCTTATTGAAATTTGGATGAAATGAGACTGGGTGGCATAATTAAGACAGAAACCATGCAGGCAACTTCACTCGCCAACGAACCGATAAAGTTGCTGCTATGTTTGAAATGCACGTACCAGTACGTCCATTAAGGGGAGCGAACTGTATTCGATTAACATATGTCAAAGAATTGGACTTTTATTTGTTAAAAACTTTTATTGTAGCGTCTTTCCAGAGGAAAATTGGTCTCCGTTACACTTTCTCACATACAATAACAGACACCGGGAATAAAGAACGACCCTTTTGAATTTGTGCCACTGCAGTTTGCATGTCAAGAAAAAAAATAACAAGGCATAGAAGCTAGAAACCCATTTCTGTCTGAATTATAGAGACGGTTAGATTTACTATACCTAAATTTCTAGTCTACAGTCAGACCCCTCGCATGCATTGGTGTTTACGATGTGTAAAATTTATCTACATACTGTAATATTCAAATGTATGACAAATTGTAGTACATTAAGTCTCGCGTAGTTTAGTATTCATAAACGAATAGATGAATACTGAAAATAATGCTTCTTAACTGACTACATTCAACGAGCCTGATATAATTATACATAATAAAAATCAATTAGTGTTTTCTGCATTTGCCAAATTCCAGACCATTAATGATCCTCACATTTTACGTAAATGTTCTTATAAAGTAGCATATAAAATTGACGTTTTGTTGTGTTTGTGGAGAGCTGCAAAAGAGATACTGTAACTTTAATTCTTATACTACCTAACCCCTATCAACCGAAGTGAAGAAATTTAAGTTTGAATACAAATTGATTGGAAAAATTTGTGAAGGAAATCCTCGTTGATATAAATTATGTTTTTTTTGAAGAAACGACTTTCAGGCAAATCGATCTAACACTTTATCCACATAATCTGCTTTACAGAGACGACACGCCTATGTAATCTGTAAATAAAATGAAAATATCACTTTACGAGTATATGCCAAAGGGGAATTAGAATGATGAGTTGGAGCATCAGGTAATAATTAGTTTTTTCCTCTTTCTCCTAACACATCGTTCAATATTGTGGAGGTATAATGTAAAAACAAATTTCAAACTGTGGATATCTCAGTTACAAGGTAGTGCTAGAATGGACAAGTAAATATGCTGCCACTGGCAAGTGTGTATACAGTTTGAAGATAACAGTAAAGATAGTATTCTATTTGATTTAAGCAAAGCATAATATTGTGAACTCTCATATGGAGTGAAAATATGCAATTTTAAAAACTCGTAACAGCGGTGGTCGAATATACCGAAGGAAAAAAACACCATTTACGATTTAAACTTACTGAATTGTTTAACCATTAAAAGCATCAGTTAGCTTTACAAAAAATATTAGCTTCATAGTAATACACTGTATCCATTGAGATACAGTGTCTCTGATAAGGTCTTATAAAGCCCTGAATTAAACAAACTTCAAAAAGATCACTTAGTGCTTTAACAAGTATTAATCCATCAGTTCCAGGTTTTAACATATGACTTCCCAATACATTATTGTGTTACAAGCGTGGGCACTAAATCTTAATTCACGTGTGAAATTTGTTCATATTCGTCGGTTGAAATAATTCAAGGTATGGGCCCTTTGATTAGTTATGAAATCAAAGAGGACGTTTGCTTCGGTATATCGTACGTAATTGTTAATATTTACGTAATAGTGGGTGTAAAGTTCAATTAGATTGGGGCCTTGGAGGAGAGTCTGTTCGGAATTATCACATTTAGTGTTTTGGGGTATATTTACCATAATTTTAATCATATCACAATGATGTATCCACTTTTTCTTTGTATGTAATATTTTTCCCATTGAAAATAATGAGATATCGGAGGATATACCGTCGAGGACAAAACAAATAAATCAGAATTCCGCCTGTTTCTTGTCCAATTATTCGTTTGCAGTACATTGGGGGTATACAATGCCTTTATTTCAAGGTTGTTTTAATTCAGTGATCCTTATTAGTTGCGACAAAGACACACCAGATGCGGTGCACACGAATTTGAAAATGTAATTAAACTCTCGAATCAAATTGCACGGGAGCTAAATAGTTCGAACATAAATGCCTTTTGGCAGATTAAAGCAGTAGGAGGAACTGCCTAAAACGAACCAAGATTTATATTCTACCGTTGAATCGGAATGGGAACCAATACTCGAACGATTGAGTAGAGGGTGTATTAACTACAGATTGCATTTGCTCGGTCTCTTTATCTCAATAGATACATTTTTTGACTGTATGTATTACTAATGTGGTTTTCAAATTTAGTGTAATATCAGGAGCTCCACAATCATTTTGTTCTCAATCTTTGCGTTAAATCAAAATTATTATGTAACCATTTACATGTACCATTAATGTGTATCAAATAAAATACAGGCTGATGCAGAAAACAATCATCGGTTGATTTTTTTTTACTGACCCGTTGCTTATTGGAACCAAAATAAAAATCAAATAGAACAGACATACATATATCTTTTACTCAAGATTGACAAAAATGGGAGATCACCTAAAGACAGATTAAAAACTCAAAAGGATGTAGACTTAATAACTCAAGCCTTTCATTCACGAGGTTGACATTCTCTTTTCTGCTTTTATGTTACACTGTCCATTTATTGTTAAGTTATCATTGCGACTGATTTGAACATGCTCCTCAATTGGTTATTCAGCATAATACAATAATCTTTCTCACCTATCAACAGCTGTGTTCATACATACATGCATCAGTCAGTTTTTTCCACACAATTGCACAGACGATGAGGAAATTGAAGCTCTTTTTTAATACTGTGGTAAGTTCCCCCAATCCTTCCCCCAATCCACCCACTCCGCTAAATGCCCGGCACTATACAATCACCTTCCACTACACTGAATGTGTATCAAATAAGATACAGGCTGATGCAGAAAACAATCATCGGTTGATTTTTTTTTTACTGACCCGTTGCTTATTGGAACCAAAATAAAAATCAAATAGAACAGACTTACATATATCTTTTACCCAAGATTGACAAAAATGGGAGATCACCTAAAGACAGATTAAAAACTCAAAAGGATGTAGACTTAATAACTCAAGCCTTTCATTCACGAGGCTGACATTCTCTTTTCTGCTTTTATGTTACACTGTCCATTTATTGTTAAGTTATCATTGCGACTGATTTGAACATGCTCCTCAATTGGTTATTCAGCATAATACAATAATCTTTCTCACCTATCAACAGCTGTGTTCATACATACATGCATCAGTCAGTTTTTTCCACACAATTGCACAGACGATGAGGAAATTGAAGCTCTTTTTTAATACTGTGGTAAGTTCCCCCAATCCTTCCCCCAATCCACCCACTCCGCTAAAATCCCGGCACTATACAATCACCTTCCACTACACTGAACTAACAGAATATTATCTTAGTGGATACGGGGAAAATAATGTAGAAAGCAACAATCTTCATATTGTCACGTGTAATCCAATTAAATGTCACATGCCTCTCCTAGCCATTTTGTTAACGCCAAATCGGAAATTACGTACACCAGTTAAGCAGATTCGGATTGTATAACGAGCTGAAATAATGAAACTTAATTCCCAACATTAGTTTGTGTAAGGCGTGGTTGTTCTCAAATTAATTTGATATCATATTACATGTAAAAGAGAAAAACACAGATGGGCTTGCCATTGAGGGTTCAATGAAAATAAATTCAGTTACAGGTGAAGTACACGTCAACTTGCCACAATGGCTTACATTCATATTAAAGGTAAATGACATGATTGGGGATAGTCCTCAACTTTGGCTGAAACTACTCTAGAATCAAGTTAACTATGCAAGGATTCTTCTGTGAAAATCTTGTAGTCAAACGTTGAATCATATTAAAATAAATAATGTCAATATCCCTCGTAGCAGGGAAACCTGCTATGTGGCTCTCTACGGGGCCTATTTTTATCGTGCCCCGATAAAATTAAAATACTCCTATGTTCATGCTTGATTCTCCTTAAGTAAACAAATTAGAGATAAATCCTCCCAGGTGGGAGATCCACTCCAGCTAGTGTATAGTTGGTATATATTTCAACTCATTTGGTTCTTGAGGCATTTTCAAGTGTTCCCAATCATGTCACTAACCTTTAACTCCCTCTTTCATTTGGGCAAAACAAAATTATGTTAGTATTTAAACAGCTTCTTCACTGATTGGCACTAAAGATTTAAATTCATTACGTCCTGAGTGTTTGAATGAAATAGATAAAAATTCAACTTGAAAACGCACATAACAGCTTTAAAACATACACAAAATAATTAATGTTCAAATTAATAGTTGAAGCAGTCTCGATTTCATACCTATGCAACTATATCTTTTTCTGATGTACTGCTGCGGGTGCGGTACAAACGAAGGAAATCGAAGCAATTGACGGAAGATCAGTATAGTTTCCCTGCCAATATGCCAGTCTCTAAACCTCGTGATGTAGACTAGGATTTGAGATACTGTTGAACTTTATACTATAAATTGGCTTTGATCAATTCTTATGTTTGGTGTAAAGAAAATGCCAGAAACTATAGCATTCCAAACAACAAACTAAGATCGGGGGGGGGGACCATCGAAAATAAAACAAAGAAAAAAGTTTTTGATAATGTAGGAATATAATTTGTCTACTTGAAACAATATATAAACAAATACAAAAGTGAAGAAAAGGAGAAGGAGAAGTAAAAAAAGAATAGGAAGACCTCAACAACAGCTTAACATCAGCTTTCAGATGTGAATAGACAATGTCTAGTTTTCTTTCACATTTTAGAACTAAAATGCGATTGGTGACAGAACTTTACCCGTTAGGCCTGTCTCAGGCAGATGTGAACTTATTTGGCACACTTGCATCAGACCCTACCTTTTCGTGAAATTTAAATGATGCCTGATTTACGGATGTAACCGGAAAACTGGGCTAATGTTTTGAACGGTTTAAAGAATGTATTGTTCTTGTACAATTACATGCTTGCACTTTGCGATGCTTCATGTGCAATTCTGGTATGTGTTTGTTTGTATTGTGTGTGTGTTGTGTGTGTGTGAGTGTGGTGTGTGTTGTGTGGTGTGTTGTGTGTGTGGTGTGTGGTGTGTGTGGTGTGTGTCTATGTGTGTGCTTGTGTATGTATATGTGTTTGATTTGTCGTTGTACAGTATGATAAACGGGTAGTTACTATTATTTTAGTGTGAGGAGCATGTGTGATGTGGCTATGTATTTGCCATGGATTGAACTAACCCTGCTGGAATGAACAGTGTCCTACAGTGTGTTCACGGTGTTTTCACACAGTCGGCTATGTGAAAACGCCCGAATTTAACAGTGTGGAAATGATTTCACTCCGTGGTGAGGTTTTTCAAAGATTATTCACATAGTCGATAGTGATGTTTTGTTCTACATTATTGATGATTCACAATGTTAAAAAAGCTCGAATTTAAGAATGTGAAGGGATTTCACACTGTGTTCACACTTTGTTACACGTTGTGTTTCACGCTGTGGGACACTGTGTTCTGTCCAGCAGGGAATGAGGGGATTGTCACAGCTATATGTAAGACAATACTTTTTGGTATGTTTTCATTCTAACGTTCAATTAACATCATTACTATTATTCCTTATCAAACATGGATAAATACAGCAATTTTATCGCCACAATTAATTTAGTTTATATTATCAATGGGCCATTTTGATGAAGCACAATTCAATATTAACATCTGATTATAGTTGCATAAATGTCTCCCAGTTTTTAATTATTACCGCTGCACCCTTCATCTCTAAATTAATGTTCTTATATCATTTTGAGGGAGATAAATTATTTAAATTATTTTGCTTTTGCCATGTTATCATAAAATGTATATATATTCAGGTTTTACTTATATATTGATATATATTGATAGATAATGGTGAATCTAAATTGCATATTTTTCACGGTGTTTACTCGTTTAAAATATGCAATGCTACTCGAATACCTATACGATTTTTATTTCGATGTACTAATTTTTTTACACAATATTTTATCATCATACGCAAATCAGCTGTTGACTGTCATGTCTGATTTTTAATAATTGAATTAAATTGAATGAATTGAAATGTTATTAATTTCAATCACAACCTAAACCTAAAGTTGTTGCTACGAGCAATGATATATAAGTCGTGTCCACACGGAGGCTGAAACCTCGGAGTTTCAAAACTCTGGAGTGTCGATCGAGGTTTTTGACCGTGCGGACACATTCGGAGTTTTAACCTCCGGAGTGTTATCGGGGGTCTAGCGGAGTTTTATCCCCCCAAAAAACTTCGGGGTGAAGCTGAAACCCCGATAATACTTCGGAGTGTTTTGGAGTGTCGTGCCGTGCGGACAGCTTCGGGGGGTTGCGGAATGGAGTTGACCACGCTTTTGATATGAGATGCGGTGGTGAATGGGCACGGGGTGATTTCGGGGTTTCATCCGTTGTGTGGACACAACTTGGAGTGAAGTAAACTAATTTGTATTTAATATTCACCTCCGGAGTTTCAAACCCTTGGAGTTTCACGGCCGTCTGTACATGGCTTATACCTTCCCCAAGTCTTTATCTATGAGTGTAACCGTCTAGAAGTCCATTTTTTTTTTCATTCTGAACATGCCCTAGTTTATTTGCCCTTATTTTAAGCTGCTAAAGCCTTACTGATCAACCGATAGTCATGCGAAGGCGTTGTGGTTCAGTAGGTAAGGACTCCCTATTAAGCTGTTAAAGATGAAGTTCAGGATTTGCAAGTTGATCACTTCCCTTCATTATCATAACTGAACGGTAGTTCAGTACTTACAAATGGTGCGTTGAAAGTTTGGGATGCAAATGTCATAAACCTTTAGTGATGTGAGAAAAAACTAATAACGATATGCTACCAGAATATTGTTCTTTCCGTGAGTTCAAATTTTGCTTAAATGGCAGAACATTGTTATGTTTACGCTCGCATGATCAGCTGAACACTGCGGTCAGTGGCTGACTAGGTACGCTAATGGTCAAACTGCTGAACTCTCCGTGACGTTTGGCTAGCAGCCAATTGGACAAATTTGGAACTATAACGGAATTGTTAAAGCGTAGACCGTCACTTTGAAAATTTTGAAGTTAACCGTCTAGATTTTCATCAAAACTACGTATTCTACCCAAAGGTTCTATGAGAGGTGCTTAGTTATCCTAATCTTAACATTGTGAATGATTTTAGCTGACTTAATTCATTTTACCGTTTTTGGCGTGTAAATCCTGATGGGTAAGAAACTTAATGCATTTTCCCTTTCCATTCAGGGGTGTAAGTGGGTACCTGATATGATGGGGCTGTCTCTGTTAGTCTAACTTGACGACTAGGTGGGTAGGAGAAGTGGTGCGCACCTTTGTACGGAAAAATACTGTATCCCAGTGACCGAAGTAATAATATTTAAAGATATATGTTAACATTGTGGAGCTTCAATTTAAAAACTTGTCAAACTGTGATATCTGAGCTATATAGTAGTGCTTAAATGCACAAATAAACACACTAGAATACAAACAGTTTGGAAAGTTATACTGCCACGGGCAAGATATGCATGAATGAACAATTCCCACTGCGCTGGAGTATAAAATAGCCTAGATCTACACACCACACAGTAAATCTATGAAAGGAAATGGGCATGAAGAATTCGGTCAACCTGAGTATTTGTAGATTTTCACTTTTTGAAAGCACTAAATAATTATTTTGAAATACAATTTTTTCAGGGCTTCATATTTGGATGTTATCAAAGACACATAGAGCATGGAGGATAATGAAGCTCATTTTTTTAACTGTGGTCAATGTTAGCCTGTGGCTTCAAGCGCATAACAGAGATTGAACTCATCGGTGTTATTTGCCACATACAAATGCTATCTGCTGTTTCTTTATCTTCTATTATTTCTTCTTCTTCTTCTTCTTCTTCTTCTTCTTCTTCTTCTTCTTCTTCTTCTTTTTCTTCTTCTTTCTTCTTCTTCTTCTTCTTCTTCTTCTTCTTTTCTTCTTCTTCTTCTTCTTCTTCTTCTCCCCTGCTCTCCTCTTCCTCCTCTCGTGCTTCTGCTTCTTTTCTTCTTCTTTCCCCTTTCTTCTGTTTCTCCTTTCTTCTTCGTCGTCGTCGTCGTCCTCCTCCTCCTTCTACTTTTCTTTCTCCCCATTCTCCTTCTTCTTTTCTTCGTCTTCTACCTTTTCCTCTTCCTCCTTTTCTTATCATTATCATCATTATCATTTTCATCGTCATCCTCCTCCTCCTTCTACTCCTCGTCCCCCTCTTTCTCATCATCATCATCATCATCATCATCATCATCATCATCATCATCATCATCATCATCAACATTATCGTCATCATCATTGCTATCATTATGAAGATCACATTGCTTCACTTTCGAAGTTGCATTGCAGATGAATTTTCACGAAAAACATTATCATGTGAAGTTTGATTTAGTAACCAAATTGAAAGGTTGATGCGGCAATATCAAGTTTCGTGTGGTAATAATTCTTCATTTTAATAGTTTATTCCATACCAACGTTTTGAACAAATAATGCAATATTTTTGGTTTGCAGTGTTTCAATTGCAAACCGATTCACCAAACTATAAAAGTATCCGATCGGAGCAATATTGACGCAATCATTACGTCTGCATTCTCTTCATTCAAATGTCAAACGACCAAATACCCTTTTCGACAAAGCCATTTCTGAAGGCAATTTTTGGCCAGCAAGTACTGATGATACAAAAATATGATTTATAGACGAAGTAATGCCATTTTTATTACTCAGAATAGGCAATACTCGTAGGCACTATTTCTATCAATCCTGGGTATAAAACCAAAATAGAAGTTGCTCTATCATAATGCGGAAATGAATGTTCATCGAACATATTGGATCTAGCAAAAAGTAATATGTCTCCCTAAATCCTCATGAATGCTTCATTTGTGTCGTAGCGTGTGAAATAACCCTTCCAATATTAGCTCGTTCCTTTGCATCTGAGAAACACACGTTTATTAAACAATTGTACATTATCGTGTGATCCCTGTTTGATAAATATTTATTTCAGTCAATATACCGAAATTATTTGACATTTATGAAATGGAAGTTGATCATTTCCATAAAATGAATTTGTATAGAATCTTGTGTAGCATATTGAAATGATATGCGATTTTATATATACGCAATGAAGTACGTTATAGCGTTAAATAAGACATTTGTATGGAGGGCTATCACTCGAAACTGAAGCTATAATCTTTTTAGAGTCGTATATCTTATATCGTTTTAAATATCTGTGTGCCTTCAAAATGTACAGAATGTACGTAACAGAATTGAAACAGAGAGAATAGAAACAGTCCATTGTTTCAGTCCAATTTCTCATGAAAGAAACGAAATAATTACCATTAAATGTCTCACAAAACACATGTAATATTTACACAAAAAAATGCTTTAGATTTGTGGTGAAAAGTTTGGCTTTTTGACGGAATGGGAGATATTTCACATTACAAAATGCATTAATGGTCTTTCTGTTGGATAAGGGTTGTTGAAATACACATTTTTTTCTCAGTGTATATGCCAAGTTCTTCATCCCTATGAAAGATATGGCTAATGCATGCTGTTTGGATTTACCCTTTTGTAATAAATAAATGGGAGAGTGTAATTTCTTTTTTATAATGAATAAAATGATTATGTACATTCCTACAGTTTACTAGAGATGAAAAGCCTGCGCCACATTTGCTCATACGTTACTATAGCAACTAAATTCAAGACGTTATCGCATTTGACAGATTTTCAACGCCCCCGCCATTGGATGTGAATAGATGTATGTAGGTATTTGATGGATGATTGTGAACAAGAGTCCCGCGGGAAAGAAGTAACAACAGACATTTCCGGTCTGTAGGAAGACACCTGTTACCATAGAAATAGGTTTGAATTTCTTGTTCTTGTCATTGTTTTGATCATCACCTCCATAAACTTCGATGTTGTTGAACAATACGTGTTGCATGGCAACGGAACATTTC
>JZLH01S0110806.1:8511-18632 GCA_001188425.1 Eucidaris tribuloides | reverse complement strand
GAAATCTAGAAACAATTGGTTGTACTTTCCATTCTTTTCACTAAACCTATAACCTATAGTCCTATCACTAACCTAACCTGACCTATCCTAATACCAATCCAATCCTACCCTACCTACCTCAACTGTCATACAATAAGTTAGCATCGATATATATATCGTATATTTTTAAAGGTAAACAAATAGTGGTTATTTTTTGTTTTTACAAATAGGGAAGTCTCCTATAAAGTGAAATCACTTTCACGGGATGTAATATTTTTGCCAACTTTGTTATGCATTTATAACAGAACTATATGGCGCCGCTAAATGTTCAAAACACTATGAAAATGTCTATTAATATGGTGAAGTTGTCATTATAACTGATTATGCAAATTACCATATGAATATGCATTAGATAAAGGTCCTCGCTCGCTATGTATTATGTGCGTACGTGTTGCATGCGTCTATTTTTCGTGTTTCCAACTAAGTGGAAATAAAATTCAAATTACCTATCGCCCAACTGCACGCTGGCAAAGGTGCATACACACTCCCCCCATCCACCCCACCCCCCCCCCCCACGCACACACAGACACACACATACAGGTCAACACACAAACGCATGTATACACACACAGAAATACATTTAATCACACAGAGACGCATACATTCAAACGCTCATACAATCGGACAGGTACAGCGCACACGTTAACAGATCCACGCATGCACATGTAAACACACGCATACCATAAACACACACACACACACACACACACACACACACACACACACAACAACACACACAGCACACACACACACACACACACACACACACACACACACACACACGCGCGCGCGCGCGCGCGCGCGCACACACACACACACACACACACACACCCCCCCTGAAACGGATACATTTCGGGAGTATGCTACTGTTCTTTCTAAAGTATTAGTTTTGGAATACAGAAGGGTTAGGGTTAGGGCTTGGGTTAGGGTTAGGAATAAAGTCCATCGATTTGTTGTATTGTTCAGGTACTCCCAAAATACACATTGTAAGCCCACACTCACACACATACAGATACAGACACATGTGCACACACACGCACACACACACACACACACGCACGCACACACACACACACACACACACACAACACACAAACACACACGCACACACAAAATACTCACAAACACACACACGCACACACACATACACATACACATACACACAAACACACACACATATATATCACGACAGAGCCAACAAAAGCACATGCCGTTGATGTCGATGATTCCATTGAGTTTCTTTATTCCGCATCTATTTCCCTATGGTGGTTACGCAAAACACTACTTAAATTTACTTAAAGACTACTTTAATCAAGCGTTAAAGGCAGGGAATCTCTTTTGCATGCCTAAAAATAAACATTGTGTAAATACAATGGCATTTAGACGAAAATGTCATCTGGGAACCTTTAGCAAAATATAGGAGCTTGAAACTCAGTTTAAGTGGAATTTTAGTGACCGTTTATATAGTGACCGTTGATTATAATGATGGTGACTCAGGTTTGAATTGTTATCTCGCGAGAGAAAAATTCCTACCATAGAACGTACACTAAACGGTAATTGTTTTTCTTTCGTATTTTTTCAAATTCTACTATACTGACCCCCAGATTTCACGTATATGTCCTTCATTAATCTCCTAAGGACATGGGCTATCCTTTTCTGGTCTGTGGGGATGTTTCCAAATGAGATCCACTGCCTTAAAAAACTGCCTCAGAGCAGGTAAACCATTCATTTCTTGCAATGCAGTGTGGGTAAATAAGAGGAAATTCAGATTCAATTCCAAATCCCTCAACATCTAAGAAAGATCTCAAACATCGCATATGAGAGTATGATAGCATAATAAATGCGTTTTAAAGGTGTATTGGTCATCCACATTCTGCAACAGATGATGGTTCAGCAATTAATTTTGAAACCAACCAAAAATGTCAAAGTGGGTTTTGTCCATGTTTTAATAATCGAAAACAATAATAACAATAATCTAAATATAATCTAAACATGCATTTTCGAAACATATCGTTGCTATCACCTCTTAAAGAAAATGCTTAACACGCTATTTACAGAGTAATGTCATTTTGAAACTAATGAATAGAGAAGTTAGACCGCGCGCAGTCGATGGGTATGCCTCCGCCCACTCTGTAGCACACGAAACTGGCTCATAGTGTGATCGATATCGACTTTTAAAGGCCTACTTTCAAGGGTCAACTCAACCACCGAGAGGGTGAGAACTAGTCATTAGATACAGATACATACTCACAAATATGGACTGTTGCAGTGCCATTATCTACAGATAGCAGGAGGAAAACAAACGCTCAATTTTACAACGCAATCAGGATTTTCCCGTTGCATTGTGGGTAGTATTAGAGCCCCAATTTTAAAATCAGAGTTAAAAAAGGGCGTTTTTTTTTATTCTGTCGTGACAGTGGGCTTTTAAGGAACCAAGTAACTGTAAAGAGGTTGAGAACAGTTTACTGATATATGACCTTCGATAATCAAATACCAAATATAACCTTTCAGAACAAAGTTCATTATCGTCTTACCTTAACATGTGACCTTTCTTCTTCATAAAATTGTTTGTCTTTTTTTTTTCAGATGTTGTCACCACTTCATCTTTGAACCCTACGGCTACACAAAGTTATATTTGTCATTTGTTTACAGGGTACAACCTTGACTTTTGATCTTTGACTCAGTCCAAATATTTGTCTTAAATAATTTTTCTGCCTAAACACCTAATTATATCAACAGTTAGCACTCCTTACTGAAGTTATAGGCAGAAACTGGCATTTTAGGACAAAGTCCATTGACCTTTGACCCTTGACTTTGACCTTTGACCCCTTTGACTGTATCAAATATATGTCTTTTATTTTTACACCTAACCACCAAATTTTATAAACAGTGAGCACTCCTAACTGGAGTTATAGACAGACTATGACATTTAAGGACAAAGTTCATTGACCTTTGACCTTTGACCCTTGCCGAATTTGTCCCAAATTCTAATTAATTCATCCCGTACCTAGTGGTCCATTGTTTGTCCATGTATCATTAAAATCCCTTGAGCTGTACTTCAGTAATCTTGTTCACAAGTGCGGACGCACGGAGCACGGACACACGGACGCAGGGACGTACGGACTAACGGACGTACGGACGGACAACCCGAAAACATAATGCCTCCGGCTCCCTTACGGGGTGGAGGCATAAAAATTATTACAGCCTTTCCACTTGGGATAAGGTGTACTGTCGTCTGCATAATGTCGGAATGGCATTCATAATTCATAATTCACATTTATTCAGAAAATTCACATAAAAAACATAGTATAAAGGTATAAAAGTGTATCAGGAACACGTCATAAAAAGCCAGGGGCTCGATTAAATTGCGTGCACACTAAAACAAATATAAATTTAATAGATTCATGTAAAACTATATCAGAAATGTTAAACATAATATTCCACATTGTTTACTTACATAAAACAAAGACAACAACGCAACAACAACAACAACAACAAAACTAAGCAAAAGACAAAAACAAAACATAATTACAAGAACACGTGGTAAATTTAAAACTGGAAATGAAAACTAGTAGTACTGAAATATATACAAGGATACGAATTTAAGAGTTTTGCCGGGCAAGATACAGACGGAAAGTGTTTTTAAAGTGTTGGTAACCCAAAGTTTTTAATTGAACTGGGATTCCATTCCAGATTTTAGTGCCATGATATTTTATGGACCTTTGTATTATATACAATAGATACACAAGACGAAAACAGTTTACGCACTAGATCACACAATAATGTGGTATATGTTATCATGGTTATACACAACGAACTGTTCATTTCATATTAAACAATAAGTCTTGAAAAACAGACAATTTAATATAATGCACGAGATTACAACACAATATACATACATATAATTTCTACAAAAGAAAGTTCTAGATTCACTAAAGTCACATTGACGAATGAGGAAATTCTCCTATAACAATATGGTACTATTGTAAAGGCATGTTATGCCACATCAAGTTAGTCGTGCTAAGCAGTTAAATAAATATAGTATAGCATAGAGCGTTACAATTGTTCTGATATGATATGAAGTTAAAGATATTTTATATTATTATGTTCATAATTATTAAAGAGCACTATGGAACATTGTCGCTTCTAGGTTCATTTTCTTCCACATCTATAAACAACGATATGCATGATAAACATAGTTGTATGAACCAGATTACACAATGACAATTTCAAAGTGATTATGGTTATATACAAAGAACTGTGATATACTACCCCCCCCCCCCCCGGACAAAAGGGCATAACTGACATTTTGGTGTTTTGGAGATATTGAGCAAAATGTATTTTGTTCAACACAAAAAGCCACAGTGTCCTTTTAACAAGCGGATTATGAAACAAAGGGACACTTCTAGTTAATATTTTTTTGTTCTGCATGTTTAATACACTGTTGCTCATAAAGGTTGGATATTTTTTTCTCTACAACTTTTCCGAAACTGTTGACGACAAAATTAATCATTCTTGTAAGATAGAGCTGATGTATTTTTAAGTTTTTATTGGTAAACTTTTCTCCAACACATTAAATGTCAAATAAGATAATAACCATTTTATACCAAATGTATTATTCTGGTTTAAACCAGAAATGGCATTCAGACGATGGAATCCTTGTAAGATAGATGCATTTTCGAGAAATGTTAACCTTTTCAATTTCACAGGAAACAAAACTAATGCTAGATATTTTCTTATCAGATGATAATCATATTCTTTTATAATTGTCTATTCAGGCCACTTAATATCAGAGTATGCCCCCCCTTGACGACGGGATCAATTGCGTCCACACCGCCTTGGGTTTACTACTGTCCACAAGGTTGTTGATGCTCTCCTGGGGCAGTGGCATCCCACGTTCTTCGGTCAGTGCCTGGGCTAACTGCTGTAATGTTTGAGGATAAGTTGTTTCCTCAGTTGATGGGCTCGGCCGCCAGGCCATGCCAGGCGTGTTTCGATGGGTGTTTCATATCAAGTGGGAACAAGCATGGCCATGGCATCTGCTGCACGTCCTCGGCGGTCAAGAAAATTCTCTCACCAGACGGCCTATCGTGGTTTGCGTTGTCGTCTTGGAGCTGGAAGTTATTTCCACATATGATCTTCTTGCATATATGAGAAGAACTGGGTCTCCAGGATGTCACGGTAGACGACTGGCGTTAACGGTTCCTTACGTAGAGGTCAGGGCGTTTATTCCGCCATAGTGTTATTCCGGCCATACCATCACTGAAGCTCATCCTCCTTGATGTGGTTTCACGGAAGCAGCAATCTCTGAGGTCTCGCATTCGTACCTCGCTCGAACCCTCTGTCTGCCATTCCTGGCGAGGGTCTAGGATGTAACGGCATTTTCAGATCATGTAAAGTAATGACACTAGTCGCCAGTTGCCAATGCTGCCTTCCTGTGCCTCTAGCCATTGGGCGAGCAACTCTGTGGTGCTGACTGTGTAGACGTGGCACACTTTGGTCATCTCGTCTCGCTCTGATATCCCGTCTGAAGCAATCTCCTGTATCACAGTTATGGCGTGTGAAACGTTCACTTCCATTGGTGTATTCATCCAGCAATACGGCATGAGACTTGACTCAGCTTTGGCATTTTTCGATCCTGCGGCACACATGTTATATCAGTGCCGATATCCCGTTCTAGATGTTCTTCGGGTCGTCTGTGGGGAGTATTCTTGCTCACATTACTCTTCTTCGATATCGTTTGAGGATTTGTGATGACAGAACTCTGACGCTATCGCCAAAAGGGCATCGCTAATCTCGACATGCTTTGTGTCCTATTGTTTTCGAAGTGCAATCACCCTCTGATCGCATTACAAGTGGGAATTTGGGCCTGGCATAGATGTGAGGAGACGCGTGTGTCAAATTGACGGAATCTGATTGAGCCAACACAGTAAACGACCGCGCCGTCTTTACACGATAAGACTCTTCCGCTAGAAAAGCGACACCAAAAATTGACAGCAAAGAAATGCAATTAGCTCTTTCATAGCGCCAAAAACAAAGGCTCGCGACACTTTGTGGATGTTGTTTGCATGATCTCGCACTTTTACTTCAGCAATAACGTAATTCATTATTGTAATCGATAGCACATTGGTCAAAAGTGGCTACTAAGCAGTTTTTAAATGAGAACTAAGAATAAAATGCATCCATAAAAAAAATATCCAACCTTTTTTTATGAGCTAACAAGCTGTATATGATGTACTGAGTCCCCTACACTATAAAACTCAATTTAAAAAAAAAAATGTCAGTTATGCCCTTTTGTCATGGAGGGCAGTATACATGCCATATGACGGTTACATTTCAAAGCAACTATTAGTCTTCTTAAGCAGACAAAAATATAATATACAACTTGATATGGTTAAATTTATATACACTTGTAGAATATAATATGAAGCAAAGATATTTCGAAATCACCAAATAATTGAAATCTTTACTTTAGATGGCTATAAGTAGTTCCATTACTTTCACTTCTCCGTACAAAAATCAAATACAGTGATAATGTGCATTTCAAACAAATATTGATTTATGGTAATGAAAACTACATGCCTCAAACAAAATACAACGCGGAGACCAAACTGCAATTAGTAGCCCGAGTCGCCAATATACAATGGCTAATTAGAATTCATGATTTAATTTTGTTGAAAAAAACACAATTTGTAAAAAGGTTATTATTTACTCGTACAGTAAAACCTGTCTATAGTGGCCGCTGAAGGGCTACAAAAAATGTGGCCTTTGTAAACAGGTGGCTGCTATAGACAGGTTCTTTAACATAATTTGTCTCCAAGGTATTTTTGTGGCCACTATAGACAGGTTAGCTGCCATAGAGAGGTAGCCACTAAGACAGGTTTGACTGTATATCATTTGATTTCAGGGAGATCCCTTTTTCTAGATCTTCCCCTTCTTTCATTTCACAACTTCACATATAGTTGTCTAGCTCTGCCAGAGAGCTGGCGGTTGGTTGCAATGTATTTACAGGCTGGGGTCTGGGGTGAAGAGAAATGGGACCGACACGTAAGAATTGACGTAAATTGGGATCCATGTCCAAGGTTAACGTCACAGGCTAACAATGACCAACGACCTACGGTTGGCTAAAATCAAGTAGGGTAGGGGGTTCCCCTACGAGTTGCATCCTAGGGCAATGATACACCATGTCTTTATGTCAACCCACTAGCCTTCTAGCACATCTGCCAGTGTGACCGACTTATGGAAGATGTACAATCGATCTAGAGTACAGAATGCTACCTCTCCTGTCAAGAATTCTTGGAGGTAATACCAATACCCTTCTGAAACCTGTATCTTGTAATCTGTGACAAGAGTCTCCATGTACTTCAACTCATGTGAGTATTTATCGATGGTAACGAGACCATCCTTGTGTTTCACCCATGCGATCAGTATGGTGTTATCCTGACACACTGCTGGATATGAATAGACACCGGGCTGGTGTCTATCAGCTTTGGTGACGTCATATTTCTGTGTACCACACATATCTATCAGTCGGACTGTGGTACCACTCATCACTACCATCATGTTGTTGGATTTCATGGCAATTTGCATCGGTTCATAGCCATCACATGTAATCTCCCCGACTGGCTTCCCACCGGTTGGTTTGAATACCAGGATCTTCTTCGCTTGAATATAGTTGGCATAGATGTTGTCATCTTTGTCCACAGCGAGACCACCACGCCCACCTTCATCAATACTCAGTGTATCAAACTGGACATCTACCTTCACACATTGTGGTGTGTAGAGTGTGATGTTAGTTTTATCACGTACTACGTATTGACCATCAGACAAAAATGCTACCCCAAAGATCTTCACATCCTTCAACTTTGTTTCCTGAGGACCATCAACGGAGAATGTGTAGATTCCTCCGAAATGAGATCCAACAGCCATCCTACCATCCGGCATTGACGCCATGCCATTCATGCTATCCTTTTTATGAAGTGCCATGTCTTGTCTTAGCACCCATCCAGTTTCCTCCTTCACAGTCCCCAACTGAAACATGTCATCACGGCTTCGGATGAACTTTAACCCTTCTGCACATCGGGTTATATCTCTGGGTAGTGAGCAGTCTGGGTCATCTTTATCCAAGATCTCTTGCAATTCATCACATAGTTTGTTACATTTAGTCAAGTCTTGACTCCCTGGTGTCGCCTTCACACAGTCACCTACCAACTCACTCGCGTGACTCAAATTGGCAACTTGCTCATTTACATCTTTCACATGATGCAGTTTACTGTGTAACACTTGCAGGTGTACATCGACATTTTCCGTCAAACCATCCCTCAATTCTTTAAACGGTTGTATACATTCTTCGTATGCCTTGTTGATTTCTTCCTTTTGCTGATTTAGCATGGTAGTCACCTTCATCTCTTGGTCATCAATGAGCTGAATGTATTGGTTCAATATGCTTTTCTTGGTTTCCACGTTCTGAAGAAGCGATCGTACGTTTTTATTACGCTCTGTTTCATAATCCTTGACGCTTCTGATAGAGTGCAGTTTGTCGTGATCAAACATGTGACATCGAAAACAGATGTACAGAGAACAGTCAGTACAAACGTAGTCTTCTGGTGTGTTTGGGTGTTCTTTGCACATTTGCTTCTTCTTTATAGAAAACTTACCCGACAAAATGTCGGCTATTGGGACAACTGAATGGTAACGAAGAACTGGACATTGAGCATGCAGTCGGTCAGATTCAGGACACATGTATACCGCGCATTCATGACAGTATGTATCTGCTGGGTGAATACCGTTAGCCGCTTTACAAGCAGTACAAATTTGCTCTTTACGATCTTCCGCATCCTTATTGGCATGTTTTTTAGCGTTGTTGATACCTTCTATCAGGGATCTCACCTGTATATTTGTTTGTAGTGTAGACACATCTCCGTCATTTACGTTGGTGATGGCACGACATTGTGGGCAAGATATCCGATTAGGTCTACCAGTCTGTGCATGTTGAGCCTCGTAGGAGTTAGCCAGGCAGACTAAGCAGAATGTATGTGAGCAGGCCAACAGTTTGGGTTCGTTGAAGAGCTCATAGCAGATGGAACATTGCAAATTCTGAGTTACAACTTCCTCCAGATTAGTTGCCATGATGATGTTGACCACTATTTTATATAAAATGAAATGACCAAAAACAAACAGTGCTAATAAGGAAAATGCATTGCACAATGGTTACTACAGCATTTTATGTGTGAAAAGAATCACTCATGAAAGTCTTCAGCTTAATTCCTTTATGGCCACCCCATTTTGGTGACCCAATGCCTACAGTAGAGGATATGAACCGGCAGCAACACATTTAATTGATAACTATCCTCACGTGAACATAATGGGACCACGGAGGCGTAACAGGCGGGGGGGGAGGTAAGGGGTAGACAGCCCCCTTCTACTGAAAAATAAACAACAGCAATAATGGTAATAATCATTATCATAAGAATAATATCCATAATAATGATAATATTATTTTTGTTTACATATCTTTCTCATTCTTTATAAGACAGTGGTAAGAAGGATACACCCCATATTTTGGACAGGACCTGTTCAAGCTATATATTCTTTCTGAATTCTAAAGGCGGTTTACTATTGCAAACATCCTAAGAATTTACTGTCATGCGACTTTTCTTTACATTAGATATAATGATGTGGAGCGAAGGCCACAATCTTTCAGTAGTAGCCCTATCCTATTTACCACTGTCTTATAAAGATAGGAGGCGCTTTACTTCTTCGCTGCGTGGGGCAAGGGGCGGCGGAACGTATTTTCGTGGGGGGGCAAAGCTAAAAAAGGACAGTTACATGTCAAAAGGGTCATTGAGCACATGCAAATATGTTCACAATCAGATTAGGTTTCTGCTTGAATTTGCTGTTTTTTGTGGTAAAGTAAGTTTAACAATACCTTTTTGAAGTGGGTTCCGATTATTGAGACATGAAATGTATACATACTCCGCGAGCGAGCGTAGCGAGCGAACGGTTTGAGAAAATTAAAAATGAACACATGCTATTTGGCCTATTATGCGCTATACAAAAATGTTTCATTATTATTATTATTA
>JZLH01S0110805.1:132173-142658 GCA_001188425.1 Eucidaris tribuloides | reverse complement strand
TAAATGACCTGAGGAGTTAAGTTCCGGATTTTTCAGTTTTGGGATATGCTTAAAGCAGTGTCCGAGAAGTCGACAAAGAAGTTCCATGACTTGGCTTATTTACAGTCAGATCAAAAAGGGAACGAAGGAATTTTAAAAACCGGTAGTTCTGCAGTTTGTTGTTTGTTTGTTTGTTTATTGTTTGTGTTTGTGTGGGTTCTTGGTCTGATGCGTGTTGGTTGTGCTTGGTTGGTTTTATTTCTAGCGTAGTCTCTTCTCTTAGATGTTCTTATGTAATTTCTGAAGGAATCCGTGTTGTCCGTTTTTGTATGATCTTGTTTTACCTCTTGAATATTTTAGGTGCACATTTTTATTGCCTCCGCAACGAGATCTTGCGGAAGCATTATGTTTCTCGGGTTGCTCCGTCGTCCGTCCTCCGTCCGTCCGTCCGTCCGTTACCGGATTTCTCGTTACCGCGATAACTGAGAAGCCCCATCGGCATTTTGATGTAACTGGACCAAGTATGTACTATGAGCACAAATGAACGATTAATTTTGGAGCTCGAAAGGGATCAAAGCGTCAAGGTTCACCGGGCCTTAAATATGTCTGATTTCGGGCCTTACCGCGATAACTTGCGAGAGCGGCTGGTCGGATTGTCATGTACACTTGGTGAGTCATGTATTATGAGCCACAATGAAGCTGATTAAGATTTTGGAGCTGAAAGTCAAAAGGTTCAAAGCGTTCCACCGGGCCCTTAAAATATGTTCTGATCGCGTGGGCTCTTACTGCGATAACGTTGAGCACGACTGGCCCTCCAGCCCTTCGGACCTTGTCAATGTAACCCTTGGCGATGATACGTACTGTAATTATGAGCCACCAATGAAGACTGATATAGATTTATGACGAGCTCAAAGGTCAAAGGATCAAAGCGACCAGGCACTTAAATAAATGTCTGATTCAATCCTACATTACACGCGATAACTAGAGAGCGGCTGTCGGATTTTTAAGATCCTCTATGTACATAGGACCAAGTATGTACTATAGAGCCCCATGAACCTCATTAGTTATGGAGCTGAAAGGTCAAAGGTCAAAAGGTCACCGGCCCTAATATAGTCTGATTGGTCCGTTATACGCAGATACTTAAGAGACGGCTGGTCGCGAATTTGACCCAACTGTACTAACGGACCAAGATACTGTACTATGAGCCACAATGAACTCATTAGATTTTGGAGCTGGCGTCAAAAGGTCCAAAGGTCACCGGCCTTAAAATTGATTCTTTTCGGCTCGCTTACGCATCTGAGCGCTGGTCGGATTGTTCATGTAAACATTGTGTGAAGTATGTATTATGAGCCACAAGACGACTGATATAGATTTTGGAGGCTGATAAGTCAAAGGACGCTTCAAAAGTCACCGGGCCTTAAATATGTCTGATTTGGGCTCCGTTTACTGCGATAACTTGAGAGTGTGCGCTCATTGCCAATGTAACTTTGCGCCGTGAAGTATGTATTATGAGCACCAATGAAACTGATTAGATTTTGGAGCTCGAAAGGTCAAAGGTCAAAGTGCACCAGCGCCTGAAAACTATGTCTTGAGCTTCGTCCTCATTAACGCGGATACTTGAGAAGCGGCTCACTGGTCGGATTTTGAGTGTAACAGGACCAAGTATGTACTATGAGCCAGCAATTGAAACTCATTAAGATTTTTGGAGCTGATCAAGGTTCATATTTTTCGTCAAAGGGTACCGGGGCCTAAATATGCTCTGATTCGGGCTTTACTGCGATAGACTTGAGCGTGGATTGTTTAGTTGCGATTGTCATGTAACTTGTGGTAAGTCATGTATTAATGAGCCACCAATGAACTGATTAGATTTGCGACCGCTCAAAGTGTCAAAAGGTCAAAGGTCACGGGCCTAAAATATGTCTGATTGGGTCTCGTTACCGACAGCGCATAATGAAATGGCCACGTTGAATTTTCCCCTTAAACGTGGGTAGAAGTACTGTAGTTATGAGCCCACCAATGAACTGCATAATTTTTCAAGCCTTCAAACGGTCAAAAGCGTCATAAGGTCACGAGCCTAAAACTATGTCTGATTCGGGCGTTACCGCGATAACTAAGAACGGACTGGTTCGGAATTTTGATGTAAACTAGGACCAAGTATGAAAACCTATGAGCCACCCAATTGAAACTCATTAGATTTTGAGCGACAAGGGTGCTAAGGTCAAAGCACCGCGCCTTGAAATATGTTCTATTCGGGTCGTTACTGCGGATAACTTGAGACAGCTGGCTCGGTTGGATTGTCATGTAACTTCGGTGAAAGATATGTTATATGAGCCACCCACATGAACTGATTAGATCTTTGGCAGCTCAAAGGATCAAAGGTACAAGGTCACCAGGCTAAAATATGGTCGGATGGCTCGTTACCGCGGATAACTTGAGAATGCCAGTTGAATTTTCGATGTAACGTGAGTGTGAAGTATGTAATTAATGAGCCAGCCAATGAACTGATTAGATTTTTCTTTTTAGCTTTCAAGGTTCTCAACAAGGCAAAGCGTCACCGGGCTAAAATATGTTGATTCAGGGCTTCATTACCGCGAATAACTGAAGAGCGGCTGGTCGGCATTTTGATTGTAACGCTAGGACCAAGTATGTACTATGAGCACCTACATGAAGCTTCATTCTAGATTTTGGAGTAAAAGTCAAAAGCGGGTCAAGGTCCCGGGCCTTAGTCTGATTCCGGGCTCGTTACCATCGATAACTTGAGACGGACTTGTCGGATTGTCATGTAACTTGATGTGAGTATGTATTATGAGGCACAATGAAGCTGATTAGATTTTGAGCTCAAAGGTCAAAGGTCAAAGGTCAACTGGGCCTAAAATATGTCTGATTTGAGCTCAGTTACCGCGGATAACTGAGAATGGCCGGTTAATATTTCAATGTAACGTGGTGAAAGTATGTATTATCGAGCACCAATCGAACTGATTAGATTTTTTATGTTTCAAAGGTCAAAAGGTCAAATGGTTCCACCGGGCCCCCTAAAATATGTCTGCATTCGGGGCTCATTACCGCGATTAACTTGTAGCGGCTGGTCGGAATTTTTGATGTAACTAGGACCAAGTATGAACTATGAAGCCACAGATAACTGATTATAGATTGGCAGCTGAAAGGTCAAAGGTCAAAGGTCACCGCGCCTTAAATAGTCTTTGAGTTGGCTATTTAACCGCGATAAACTTGAGAACGGTCTCCGCGACTTGAATTTTCATTTTACTTGGGTGGAAGTAGCTGTATTATGAGCCACCAATGAACTGAATAAGATTTTGGAGTTCAAAGCACGTCAAAAGGTCAAAGGTCACCGGGACTAACATATGTCTGATTCGGGTCCGCTTACCGCGATAACTTGAGAACAAGCTTATCGGATAATTGAATTGGTAAATTTGGGTGAAAGCTATTTATTATGGTCGCATAACATGACATTTCAGAGTTGAACTGTCAAAGGTTACGATGCCCTGTTACATTCAAAGTTTGGAATTGACGGGTGCGGAGGCATACCCCATTCGGCTGCGCGTAGCCGAAATGCTCTAGTTCTCTTTAGTTCCTGAATTTCACCTGTTACCTTCCCTGCTTGCTTGGTGGTTCTTTCTAGTTTATAAAAGTCTCTTTTTTACACCCTGCGTAGTGCGTACTCATAGAACATTCTTTAACATCTGCTACATATCATTGTTCTTATTCGATGAAATGTTTCCTGGGACGTTTTCTTGAAAGCGCTGTTTGTAGCATAGTAAATACAGGGGTTCCAGCTCGCGTTGCACAACGTTATGAAAAAGACCACCGTAAAGAACCATTGAGGCAAAGTTACGTTTGTTATAGGGGTGAGGACGAATATATTAATCGGTAACCAAGCGATAATGTACGACGATGTAATTACGAACACCGTTTTGACACCTTTTGAGGAACGAACATTAGCCGGATGATTTTGACGGTTTTCCTCCTGGTCATCAAGTCTGGCAACATTTCTCTGGCGTACAGCTATAACGTTAGCCTGTCTCCTCGCCACTCGCAGCATGTAAAACGCCGTAGAGATGACAACCCCTAAACCGACCAATGTGGGCGTGGCAATTAATATGTTTATTATACTGTCTGGGACTGGGGGTGTGGCACGGATGATGTCGCCGCATACCACTTGCTGCATGGAAGCTGAAATCCTCACCACGTATAAGATACTAACAAACACCGTGGAAGTACCTGCTGCAATCAGCATTGCAACAATGAGTCTCTTTTTAGTCATCCATTGAGGGTAACGAAGTGGCCTGACAACCATGATATATCGATTGATGTTTATAGCCAGAATAATGATGATGGATTGGTAATAAAGATATAGCATCGTGATAAAAATTTCAATGCATGCCTCCCTTGCGACGTGAACTAAAATGAAGAACGATGTCGCGTTAAATATTCCAAGAATCATGTCATTCACAGCTAGAATCTGGTGCAAGAGGCACTCGAGTTCATTGAAGATGTTCTTTCTTCGCAGAACGTACAAAGTAAACGTGTTGGAGATCAGGGAGATAGGTATACCCAAACTGAAGACACATGCCATTACCAAGATACTAACCCCTACGATGTTCGAAAAATTTGAAGTTTCTTGTGTAGTGCTTGGAAATGTAACAGTTGACGATTCCATTCCTTCTGCTTTCACCATGACTTTGCAATTTAAAAAAGCGAGTTAATAAAACTGATCTGACGATACGGTTGAAATAATGCACTTTAAAACTTTGCGATTTTAATAAGAGAGTTAATAAAGCTGATCTGGCGACACGGTTGAAATAATGCACTTTAAAATGTTTTATCCTTTTTCGTTATCTCGATAAATCTATACTCGGCGGGATGCAAGCCTTTATCCATTAGTCCACAACCAACGAATGAGATGGAATTCAAACGTCCATCTGACGAAGTCCGTAGAAGTAGGGTTTTTAATGACATCGCGTTCGATTTGTAATTAGTAGTCGTCACTCATTCATTCCTCACGATTCATACCTTTCGGTGTAAATATGCATTGTGCTTCTGTCACCCAAATGCGATGGCTATCAATAATTATTGGTTGTTTTTGAGCGTGACATTTTCACCATTCAGGCTTCTTACTTGTCAGGTGTAAAATAATACAGACGTGATTTGATATCACTGCTATTCTACTCAGGGACGTCGATCCATTTTTTTAGATGGAGGTGGGCTACCAAAATTTTCGGCGTGCCCCGAGCGTAAAATTCCACGTTATAAAAGTGAAATTTCTGTATGTTCAAGTAGTACGATAATGGTTTTCTTCTGCCTATTACTGCTTTTTAAATATAATATGGTATTCGTGCATTGTGTTTATTAATTTTTCAAGTTGTCAAAATTATTGGGGGAGGGCATAACGATATGACCCCAATATTTTCATTGGGACGACTGCCCCATCCCCCCCCCCACCCCCATTGACGCCTCTGGTTCTACTAAGCAATGGTTGAATAATGCTTTTCACGTTATATCCTTTGCTGGTATTGTGTACGTATATAATTTAGAAAAAAATATAGAGCGTTTCTATGTCCTATATGATATTTCTGTTTTCACCTTTTACCAAAAGAGCCAGTCAAATTTAGACAATATAAAGCCATCAAATTCTCAATATGAATCATCAAAATTTTGGCAATATACAAGACGAAATGTTGTGGAAATGTATCACTAATATCTGAAGTATTTATCCTCGTTTACAACTAAATAATATTCTCAGTCATTTTGTTGCCCCACTGATGTTTTATTTTTTTTTGAAAACAAAATATTGAATTTTCTAACCCGTATCAGTGCCAGCTAAGTCAATTTATGTTCAATGAAATGCAAATGTACTTCCTGTCATTTTTTCAAATTAATGCCCTCATGGCAGAAAGATGCCACCTTGGCGTAAGGCCAACGTCACTTCTTATTATCAACTGTTTTGAGGAAAATGATATATTATTAGATCATCGACGGTTAGTTCAATATTATAGAGTCAACAACTGCTTCTGCTCACCGAACACACTAAAACATAAAGGTGCGCGCAAGGTGCAACTTTGCCGGCAAAGGTGTGGAGCCATTTCCGCCTCCGTATTCAGGCAAATTTGCACCTCTCACGGCTATGCACTCACCCCACTGCATGGGCAGGTGCGAGTTTTCATCTTTAGGTTTGCACCGTAAAGGTTGAAAATAATGCACTTTTAGCACAATTTAATCAGGTGTAAATAATCTTCATTGCCGGCGTGTTGGCCTGGTCGTTAGAGTGTCCGCCTCGCGTCCTAAAGGTCGCGGGTTAGAGCTCCGGCTGGGTTATACCAAAGATGTTATGGTTATTTTCCAAATTTTTTTTTATGATGGAATCCTGCACATTTGATGTGCAAATCTGCACCTTTCAGAAACGTACACAGTTGCACCTTAACAGGTGCTCCCAGTGTGACGTTGATCTGCACCTTTAAACGTGCAAAGTTGAAGGTATTTTCTTAGTGTGAACGGTGTTTTGTAACGAAGGCGGAAATTAGCAGAAGTGATCGAGTGAGAGACAGGTAGATAAGAAAAATAAATTTATTGCTTATGAAGTACTTTGCGAGACTAAACAACGATAAGTTGATTGACAAGAGGACAATAGGCCTACAGAGCATCACGAAGGAACTAATAACCATGCTTCACCCAAACACGTCTTTGTCGCTGGAAGTGGCATTTAAAGTGCTGTTAAAACACAAAGATACTACCTATATTGCCATGACAACCAATATGTTCAACTAGGTTTCATCTTTCCGAGGTTGCGTAAGCTTTCGATGGTGTCACACTGCCCACACACAACCTTCTGAATTGAATCTGAGCTACCTATTGAATGGCGTACTCGATGTGACTGTATTACAACACTAGGTTTCATCTTTGTTAAGCGGACAAGATATTAAAATAAAAAATGTGGCCTGATCCAGACAAACGCCGAACTTGTCGGCATTTGAGATTATATAAATGTAGAAACTGGGAATAAAGAATTAAAACACCCATTGACAACTACACAAAAGTCTAAAATTTAACTTATTACTTTCCCTAAATCTTTTTTTTGTGGAGGGGGGGGGGGTAATTAGGTATCAAAATGTAAATTGTAAAGTGTTCTATTGGACTGTAGGGCAAGGCCATTATCGTGATTTTCCGTAGTCCCATCAGTGGTATCTTGCAAATGCCTAATGATGATTATTTAAATATTACTAAACCTGTAAGTCGGGTTTGTTCTCCTAATCCGTGTGCGCGTTTTTTGAAAAAATTAATTGATTATGACGGTTATTTATAATGTCGTAACCAAGTACGTTTTAGCAGTGTACAAACTACCGGGGACTTTCACCGTGTGCAAAAAAAACCACGTGGCTGGAATCGTCGCTGAATTCACGCAGTGGCACGCGCGACCGAAGATGCGCGAAAAGTCACTTTTCGGAGTAAAAACGCAAATTAAGATTTTATCAGTCTTTCAACTGCTCATTGCGATTTGTTATGAAGTTAAACTGTATGATTCAAGCACAGATAGAAAGCCAAGACTCTACTCTTGCCTTACATGCCGAATTGTCCTTAAACTAAGTTCAAATTTTAACACAGTAAAGCTTCAAACACAGGTGTCGTTTTGTAGAAAATGTTGGTTCAGCGAAGGAAGAATCCACGAAGTGGCACTTCGTGCAGAAAGGAAGTACGAGTTTGCGCGCACGAACCGGCACAAGCGCTCGTGTCTCGCTGTGGTGTCGCGCGCGCAAGAGAAAAAACAAATCACGAACCGGCACAAGGGCGCGCGCGCGCCGTTGAGTCTTATGTACAGAAATGGATGGCGCGTTACGGCGCGCGCGCTTGTGCCGTTTCGTGGATTTTTTTACTGTAGATTTTCAGGCTCGTGTCTGTTTGGCACTTTAATTTCTTTTTAATTAGAGAGAATTGGGATCTAAAATTTTGTGAAATGAAAGACCATGGCCAGAGAATGACAAAACTGAAAATAACTCAAATTTGACTTTGGACGCAATTTTGGAGGTTTGTGCCACTTCGTGAATTCAGCGACGGAATGTCACTCCGTCATTTCCTCGTTCGCAAACTTGGGAGTGATTAACAACCTACGCAGTCACAAAGCTTCTGTGAATCCGCAGATGTTTGAAAACTGAACAGGAACTTTGGTGAGGCATGTAAGCGCAACTATTGTATAAATAATGGAGGACTGCGTGAATGGCTTTTGCTAAATGCATTCAAAAGAATTCATTCAACAGTAAATTCCGATGTTAGCCACAGGCCTTCGTAAATATTAATAGCATAGCTGTGAAGACCAATCTAGCAAGTAATGTTCGTGTCTCTGAAATCGCTATTGACGGTGATTCCTTCTTCTACGAATGGGACTGAGAAACTTGCCTCATTAAATGTTCCTTGAAGGAAGCAGTTTGCATGGTGTGGATAAGCAATTAAGCTACGACTTTTACGGTGCACCATGTGAAAATTTCTTTCTTGGAAATTGGTAGCCCTTAAAAGCCCTAGTAGCCCTATATCACAACAGCCCTTTTAAGGGCTACCAATTTCCAAGAAAGAAATTTTCACATGGTGCACCGTAAAAGTCGTAGCTTAATTGCCTCATTAAATAGTCGATTATCTCAATAATGCGCTAATGTGTTTTCTCATCAGCAACTTCATCTTAATCAGTTTGTAGTCTTATTTTTCAATACCAATCTGGAGACTACGGAACTTTTTTTCTAGAGCGTTATTTAGTCAATGCCCTACAGTCCATTTATTTATAGTACTGCAAAAAAAATGAATTTTGATATTTGTAACCAAATGCCTCGTTTTGATAGATTTGGTCACAAGTCATCGTTATAAAACGTCGATCAAATCTGAGGGACAATTTGTACATGATAAATGTCAAACATTTATATTTACAACCAGCGAAAAGATTTTATTCTCCGTACTTGTATTTTAGATTTTATCATGTTTTATGTAATATATGTCTTATGACCCTTGATGAAAACTCGCCATTCTTGGTGGTCAATAATGGACTTGGATACTTAATATAACGGTAAGTTATTGTCTGCTAAATGTTTACACATAATGAAGTATATCTTCAGATTGGAAGGAATTGTCTTTCAACCTGGATATGGAATCATCTTGATGAGTCCAATGGTTTTGTCCAGCCTCGTGATCAGGTTTTTTGGAGCATTTTAGTTGTCTGTCCTTTAGCCAGATGAAGCATTTTTAGCTGTTGAATATACAATCCCCCCCACCCAACCACACACACACACACACACACACACACACACACACATCACACCCACTCCAGCACACCAGTCCACACACAAAACAGACAGACAACACACGCGCGCGCGCAAAACAAAATAGACGTACTCACTTCCGTTAGTTTATCAGGAATCATTGGTTTCTAGATAGCCTGTCATTGAAAACAAAGTCTTCTGACAAACATTTATCTCTGATTTTGATAGCGAAAGAGTGAAACAAGTTATTAAAACGCGTGACACTTGGTCATTCCTAACAGTTGTTACACAGTGAGGATCTGATTTCACGAAAGGTTTCCTGTGAAGCTTCCTTGAACGCGTTGTTTGTCAGATAGTAAACGAATGGGTTCCAAAATGTATTACATACGACGCAAAAGTTAATGATCATATGATACCATAATGACGAGGAGGTTTCTGTATAAATATATACGATTGAGAGTGATATCGGCCACCACAGGATTGCGTATGAAACACTTATCACCAGCGTTGTCTTCACGCCTTTAAAACGACGGTTGTTGAGTCCTGGTGGAATGGGATTTCCATCCACTCGCTCGGGAATATTACGGGCGTTCCCATTTTGGACAGCTATTCTTCTGGCGTGTTTCCGCGCCAGAAGAAAAATGTAACCAGCTGTTGATAGGACAACTCCGTACGCCATCAGGGATGGAATGACAAGCAGAGTGTTTGCCAAATCAGATGTGCGTTCCCATGACTCCGGTTGTCTTCCACAAAATAACACAAAGATCTTTGAAGAAATACCTTTGGGGTACAAAGCAGAGGCGCTAACCAACTGAATAGCCGTAGCTATCGAGAGGGCTACAATAATTCTGTTTTTCGTCACCCACCGGTAATAGTGAAGCGGTTTTACAATCATGATACACCGATTGATGTTAATTGTAGAAATAAGTATAAATGACTCGCAGAAAACGGATATCCCAATAAGATATAGCTCGATGCAGAGTTTTACTCCCAGAGCCAGCAGGATTGTCGAGATTAACATATACAATGCGATAAATATATCGCTCACGACCAGTATTTTATGTAAAAACAGCTCAATTTCTTGAAAAACGTTCCTCCTTTTTAGTATATATATTGCAAACGAATTGGCAATGACTGACAACAGTAGACCGCATGAATAAAAGATAACATTGATGTACAAAATCTCAGGTGTAGATTCAAGGATTGATTCTTCGGGATTGGATGTCATATTTGGTTCGTTCGCGAAGAACGG
>JZLH01S0110805.1:84210-96773 GCA_001188425.1 Eucidaris tribuloides | reverse complement strand
AATTCTGACCCGGAGCGAAAAGTTAGCGGCACGACTTTCAAGCTCAACAAACAAACAATAGCTCAATTGTTATTTTTTTTTTTTTTATTTTTTTTTTTTTTTTTTTTTTTTTTTTTTTTTTTTTTTTTTTTTTTTTTTTTTTTTTATTTTTTTTTTTTTTTTTTTTTTTTTTTTTTTTTTTTTTTTTTTTTTTTTTTTTTTCTTTTTTTTTTTTTTGTTTTTTTTTTTTTTTTTTTTTTTTTTTTTCCCCAGTCTACGACATGCAGCTCAATGTTTACAACCGATTGATAAAACCTATATTTCAACTGTGCTTTCGGTTTTTATTTACCATGCTCTATACAGTTTAAATAAATTTGGGTGACAAACTCTGCATGACGATGTTTGGAACACAATGATAATCATGATTAATGTCTCAAGCTACAAATGAGTGAAACATGTACCAACTATACACAGCTGGAGTGATCTCCCAGTTGGAAAAGATTTGTCTTTAATTTTTTTTACTAATAGAGAATCAAGCATGACGTACCAGTATTACATTTCTATATAGAAATACATGTAAATCCCCATATAAAGCTACAGCAACAGTATTTGCCAGGCCACAAAGGGATATATGACAGAAGTTCTCTCAGAGAGCGAGTCAACGTTTTGACCACAAGATTATCACAGCAGAATTCCTTGCCACAGTATAGGCCCCTACTTGCATTCTAAAATGTGCAGCCAATTGAGGATTATACCCAATCATGCTATCTACCTTTTAAAGATTGCCCATGTCAGACTGGCCAGGATTTGCAAAGTCATTACTGTCAAACTCAATTATCAATACCAAACAGTAGTTTTAGTACATGTACTTACAATGTGTGTTGACAGCTTGAGATCCATACGTCATGAATTTGTTGTTTTATGAGAAAAAACTAGATAGACGACATGCTTACCAGAATGGTTGTTTCTTTTCGTGCAGTTTAAATTTTACTCAAAATTGCGAAAGCGCGGTTATATAGTACCGTCACAAGCACCAGCGAGCCCACAACTGATTTGGGTTAAACGGCGTAAACTCGGCGCGACCTTTCGGCTTAACTGGCTTGATCGGACAATTTCTGGAACGGCCCATGCACCGTTGAACGTACTGCTAAATTTTGAAGTTTAATTGTCCAGAATTTCACCAAAACTACGTATTCCACCCAAAGGTTCCATGACAGGTGTATTTTACTAATCTGTCACATGAGTGAACGATTTTGATGCTGATTTCTTCATTTTACCGTTTCTGACGTACAAATTCCTACTCTGTCTTTTAAAAGGAAACGATGATTAGAAGCAGTTCTCATTTAGATAACACTATATTCTAGAGTGCCAGCAGGCCAGTTCAAGGTTTGCTGATGTATAAAATTCGAGGTCAAAATGTTTACTGCTTTTTAAAACAATTACCTTCAGTACATGTATTTGCAGTGGAGTGCAAAATTTGTTTTAATGGTTGTAGGAGTTCAGTTTGTAGCATCGAAGGGTCTGAGAGTCATATTATACTATACTTTAATCAGAACTGCGAAAAATATTTTTCATGCCCGCTTCTCTTCAAGTAAATGAATTCAGACAAATCGTTCTAAGCCTGTACATACTCCACTTGTGTATAGATTGTATATGTTTCAACCCATTCGGGTCTTGAGCATTTTTAAATGCTCTCATGCATGCCATCGCCCCAGCATGTCTCTGCACGTACAACTGGTAATTATTTGAAACCCTTTTACCCATTTAGTGTTGCAAACCGTTGCATATTAAAAGTGGCCCAGTTGGAAACACTCTGGGCTTGGAACAAAACATGACTGTTTTCTAAGCTAAACTTTTAAAGGTAAAGTCCGCCCATGCTCAAGTTGGTTTTATAGAAAGAACAGAGCACATGAGAGAAAACATATAATGAAAGTTTTGCGAAAATGCCACAAAAGATAAGCGGATTATGAAACTTTCAAAGTTTAATTTGTGACGGTCACATGCGAGGCAGCTCAACCATTGTCATGTAACATGTAATATAAATTTCATATAAGTGTCAATTTTTCTCAGAAAATTGAAGTTGATGTACCTGCGCATTCAATATAAATTAGAAACTTTGCTTTGCATACATGCTTCTACGAATTGACCGCCAACGAGGGGGGGCGGGCACACTGGCTGCACCAGGCAAGGTCACTGCCAGTCTGATTTGCTATTAGTTGAAGTTACAAATAGGGGTAGTCTATTAAAAATACAGGTTATTACCCGATGTTATGTAGTTTAATTAAAAACCACCACTGGACTGCTTTAAACACTACACGAAAAATCTGCTTTGCAATTGAGTAATAGAAAACTACAGTACCGGTACAAGTATTGAAAATACGGGCAATTTCATTTAATTGCGTCAAGTCGGTAGACCGCACACGTTGCTATTTTGTCAGTGCATTCCTCCGCGAATTAAAAAAAAATCGTGCAATTATTCTTTGACTACTTTATCAAAAATTTCACCTGATGTGTTTCGCCGATCTCTTGCTTCGTTTCGAAAACAACTGCAATCCGAAGGAGAATTCCCGTTCGTTAGGTTATCAAAGTGTATAACAGCGTAATTATATCTAGCCAGCAGACGAAATTCATTAGTCAGATTACAACCGTGGGGCCTACCAAGCTTCCGTATTGCTCAAATTGCGAGCCGCACATTAATTCCTCCACGCATAATAAATCAACTCGGCCCTGTATACAATACATTCCTAGGGTTACCTAAGGTCAGCGATAAATCGGGCAAGGCTTTCATTCAAAAAACGGCTCTAAAGACTCCGACACTGGGGTTCCGCGAAATTGCCCGATCCTTATTTTGTCTAAATTATAATATCACACTCAAGACCATTTGTATACGTGAGGAAACTGATTGAATTTGACCGCAGTGTATTGGCATCCAGTCACTGTGTTTCTAATGATCTGACTTACCGTCTCAGGCGCGCATTAACAGGTGCCTGTATTCGGGGGGCGGCAAGCAAAAATAATCCCGGTAATAAGTCCAAAATGTGGCGTCTATCCTTTCATTTCCGTGGATTTGGTGTATTTTTCCGCCGCGTTTTTTTTTTCGTCGGCGTCGGGGGCAGTCTTGCCCGCGGCTGCGCCACGGCTGTAACATACAGTGAATCTGAAGACGAACGTTTAATAATAAAATTATTCATGCAAAAAGTCAGCAGACACGTATCGTAAACGACTGCAGGATTGCAAATTATACTATAGAGCCCTATGGTCTTGAATTAATGACGGTACTGATACCGCCATTATTCCTATCATATTGGACTTGACAAACCCTAAGCGTATTATGCTGACTCCAACCTCTACAAATATTAGATTTCATTTGTATACTGTCTAGCCCATGTACTGTATTCGGAATCAATGGAACAGTGAGAAATAATGGCAGTGGCACCCATTTCATGCGTTGTCTGTTTTGGGAAAGGCCAAAACGCATAATTTGCGGCAAAACGTGCAGTGGTGGTGTACAAAACAGCGGGTTGTGCTATAGACTACTACACACTTTGCCTAATACGAATCTCCTGGTGCCCCGCACAAATCAGCAGTCGAATTATAGAGCGAAATTCGAGTTACAGCTTTTGTACAGCAATTTATGATAGAGACAAATATAGAGAAATGAGGCTAAAAGTATCAATGATTGTACCAATGTAGGGAGAAAATGAGAAAGGTAGAGAGGGAATGGAAAATACAATCAAGAATTACAATTGTGGCCACTTCGACCTGGCCGAATGATTTAACACATGTTTGGGCCCTTTGGGACTCTAATATATGTTCGAGTTAGGCGAAATTTGTGTTAAAAATCGACTTATAAGAAAACCTTCCTATTGGTAAAACGCATAGCAGATTGGGACTGTCAAAATATTCGACTTGCCAATGTCGAGTTATGCGAAGTCATCTATTCGTACTCAGTCCTTCTATTATAACTCATTAAATACGACTTGGCCCCAGACCCCAATACGGAATTCTCTCTACGTGTCAAAGTAGAGAATCCGTGATTGCGTACTATTATAGCCTCTCTCTTTGACACAACCACACTGTTAAAAATATTGGGCAAACTATACTGGGTAGATCAAAATTGGGTAAAAGTTGGGTAAACTTTTCCCAACTGTTTTGCTACATGCATTTACCCAACATGTGGGAAATATTTTTCGCCCAATATTGGAAAAAACACTGAGCGAAATGAAATTAGGAAAAAAATTAAGGTACATTGTGAACACTGGGAAAAGGTTGGTAAAATCTCTAAACTGTTTTGCTCCATGCATCTGCCCAACGTAGGCCTATAGTAATCTCTTTTTTTTTTACCCAATGCCGAGGAACAAACCCGATTGAATCGATTCTCGCGTATTATGTGTAAGAAACTACTGTGCGTGCGTGTGTGCTTGTGTGTGTGAGACTGTGAGTTAATGTGTGTTTGTGTTTGTGTGTGTGTGTACAATTATGTCTATGAGTGTTTGTGTATGTATGGATCTGTATACCAGTGTACGATTGAGTGTGTCTATCTGCCATTTGAGGGTTTGAAGGTGGAAATTCAAAATCTCCCGCGGGGGGGGGGGCTCAGCCCCCAGGATCCCTGGCAGGGGCTCTGCCCGGAAAAATCTGGAGGGCTTCACGCTTACGCGATCGCGTGGTCACCTCGCGCACATAGGATAGTCGCATGAAGTCATGCTTGCCCCCTCCCCCCCCCCCCAATCCAATTCGTTATGCACGCCACTGGGCTCCTCACCGTGGGCCAAATGCTAATTTGCAACAACATACCCTTATGTCGACATGGCGACTGAAATCGACTCGTAAACAAGTCTACAGTTTGGCTCTTTTTGGTTGTGTCAAAGAGAGAGGCTATAATAGTACGCAATCACGGATTCTCTACTTTGACACGTAGCGAGAATTCGTATTGGCGGTCTTGGGCCAAGTCGTTTGAGAGTTTATAGAAGGACTGAGCTACGAATAGTGACTTCGCATAGACTCGACATGGCAGTCGAATAACTTTTGACAGTCCAATCTGCTATGCGTTTACCAATAGGGAGGTTTCTATTAAGTCGATTTTTACACAAATTTCGCCCTAACTCGAACATATATAGCATATCCCAAAGGGCGCAACATGTTGTTAAATCATAGTCGTCAGGTCGCAAGTGGCCACATTGTAATCTTGATTGTGATGTTCCATTCCTCTCATACTTTCTCATTTTGCTCCTACATTGTCATCATATAATCTTTAGCCTCCATTTCTCATATATCTTGTCCTCTATAAATAAATGGTACAAAATGTCAACTCGAATTTGTTAAAATAAGTCGTACGTGATTTGTCGGGTCACCAGAGATTCGACTTACGGCAAAGATTGTAGTAGTCTATAGCACAACCCCTGTTTTGTACACCACCCTGCAACGTTGCTGCCGCAAATTATGCGTAAATTGGGCCTACTCAAACAGGACACACGATGAAATGGTGCACTGCCATTGATCCTCACTGTAGCCATTGCAATCGCGAATAACCATACATGGCTAGACAGTAACAAATGAAATCTAATATTGTTAGAGGTTGGAGTCAAGCTCAATACGCTTAGGGTTTGTCAAGTCGCATATAAGATAATGGGTTAATCAGTCCGTCATTATTCAAGCATAGGGTCTATAGTATATATGCAACTCGTGCGCAGTCGTTACCGTATTACGTGCTGGCCCTTGACTTTTGCAGATGATTGAATTTCTTATCCAAGCTACGTCGTTCAGATTCACTGTATGCTTAAAGCCGGGGCACCGCGGCAGATAGCGCCCCGCCCCCACGAAAACAAAAAAAAAAGTCACGGAGAAATACACCAACCGCACCCGGAAAAAGAAGAAGAAACGCACATTTTGCTTAATTACCGGGAATTTTTCGGTTGCCCCCCCCCGCCCATAACAGGCACTGTAAGCCGCTGACTGTATGTAGACATTAGAACACAGTTGACTGCATGATACCAGCGGTCAAAATTTCAATCATTTCTCCTTCGTAATACCAATGCGATCTTGAGTGTTGATTAGATTTAATTTTAGAAAATAAGGATCGGCAATTTTGCGGGAAACCCGCGTTCGAGTCTTTAGCAGCTGTTTTTGAAGTAAAGCCTTGCGCGATTATCCTGACCTCGTACCCCACGGAATTACATGTGGTAACAGGGTGATAGTTGATTTATATGCGTGGGAATATTGTAGGCGGCCCCTGCGCAATTTGAAGGCACGGTACGGGTAGCTATGGTAGCCCACGGTGGTAATACTAATGAATTTCACGTCTGCTTGGCTAGATATAATATACGCTGTATACACTTGATAAACTAACAACAGGGATCTCATTCGATGCAAACGTTGCTTCGAAACGAAGCAGAAGAACGTGCAGGCGAAAACATCATAGTGAAATTTTTTGGATAACAAGATAGTTGCAAAAAAGAATTAATTGTCATGGCCGATTTTTTTTTTCTTTAATCGGAGATCATTACAAAAGAGGCAACGTGTGCCGGCTCTACCGACATGACGCAATTAATGAAATTTGCCCTTTTTCAATACTTCGTACGTACGCTGTAGGTTTTGTATACTCAAATTGCAAACAGATTTTCTGTAGGTGTTTAAAGCAGTTCAGTGGTGTTTTTAATAAACTACATAACATGGAGTGTAATAACCGGTATTTTTAATAGACCTAGCACCCTATTTGTACTTCCAACCGTAGGAACGTACAAATGCCAACATCAGACTGCAGACCTTGCCTGGGCAGCAGTGATAGCCCCCCTCCCCTAGTATTGCGTCACATTGTAAGATTATGAGAAAAACGTTATCTAATATATATTGAATGCGCAGGTAACATCATCTTCAATTTCTGAGAAAAATGACACTTTTATGGAATTTATATTCACCATGGTAGCAATATAATGGCGTGCAGCTCGCTTCGATGTGACGTCTACAAATTTAAAACTTTGAAGTTCATAACTCTCGGCTATCTTTGTGGATGTTTCGTAAAACTTGCGATTACATATGTTTCTCTCATTGCTCTGCCCTTCTATAAAACCACTGACGCAGCGCGACCTTACCTTATAAAATTATTTAGCTTAAGAAACCAGATTCGTACTTTTTGTCTAAGCCCGCAGTTTCAACCTGGACACTTTTTAAAAGTTGCACGGTTTTTGCAAACACTAAATGGCGTAAGAAGGTCTCCAAAATTACCCCGTTGTGCGGAGACCATGCCCTGGCGGCCGCATGCCATTGATTAAGAGCATTTGACAATGTCTCAAGACCCGAAAGGGTTGAAACATATCTGATACACAAAGTGAGTCATTTAACAGCTAGAACAGATCTTCTTGAATATCATTTACTTGGAAGAGTAGCGCGAGCAATGAAAATTTTCATGTTCTGATTTAAGTATAGTAAATATGACCCTCAGACCCTGATGTACAAACTGAACTCCACTAAACCAGTAAAAGCAGATTTGCGCGCCACGACGCAAATAATGTATGAAGGTAATTGTTTAAAAGACAGTAAACATTTTGACCTCGAATTTATACATCAGAAACTGCTGAACTGCATGCTGCACTCTAGAATATAGTGTTATCCCTACATAAATGAGAAACTGCTTCTACATATGGCGTTTCTTTTAAAGATCAGAGTAAGGAATTTCACCGGTCAGAAAACGTGTAAATGAATGAAATCAGCTTCAATACGTTCCACAGATGTGACGATTAGTTTATAATAAACACTGTCCATGGAAACCTTGGGGTGGCAACTACGTAGTTTGTGTAGAAAATCTGACAATTAAACTTCAAATGTTAGCAGTACGTCACGGCATGGGCCGGTTTCCAAAATGTCCGATCAGCGCGTTAACCCGAAGCGTGCGCGGCAGTTTAGCCGTTTTAAACCAACTCATTGTGCTCCGCTGGTCTGTGTGACGGTACACAGTAACGCGCTTCGCAATTTGAGTAAAATTTAAACTCCACGGAAAGGAACAACATTTTGGTATACATGTCCGTATATAGTTTTTCTCATAAAACAACGAAATTCACGACGTCATTGGATCTCAAGCCTTTCAACACACCATTGTAAGCTTACATGCTACTAACTAACGTTTGGTATTGATATGAGCGGAAGTAAGTGGAACTTGCACAATCCCTGCGCAGTCGGCCACACATCTTTAAAGGTAGATAGCAGATTGGTATACGTCTCAACTTGCGGCTGGAAACTATTTTAGAATCAAGTAGGACTATATACTGTGCAAGGATTCTGATATAATCTTGTGGCAACGTTGACTCTAACTGTAGAGAACTATCTGTCAATATCCCTTGTGGCTTGGCAAATATGTGTTGTAGCTTCTAATATGGAATTTACAATGTATTTCTAAATAAAATGTTTAATACTGTACGTATTCATGCTTTGTTCTCCTTTAGTAAACAAAATTTAAAGACAAATCCTTCCAACTGGGAGATCCGACTCCAGCTGTGGATAGTCTGGTACAATGTTTCACTTCATTTGGTACTTGAGGCATTATCATTGTCCCGAAACATGTCATGCGGAGTTTTGTACACCAAATTTATTTAACTGCTATAGAGGCATCGGAATAACCAACAGAGCACATTTTTGAATATGGTTCTTATCAATCGGTTGGTAATATCGAAGCTGCAGGCGTAGAACTGGGGTAACCAAGAGCTATTGTTGTTTTTTGACTAGGTCGCCGGACGCTAATCTTTTCTCAGGGTCAAGAATTCAGCTTTATCTTGCATTTTATGATTTCGAAATCTATGCATTCCTGTCGAGAGGTATGACTGTTTTTCTTTTACAACTGTTACGTCTTGAGTTATATCTCTATCCGTCATTTTGGAGTTTTCTGACGTGCATGCACATCAATACTATCGGGAGTATACTATCTGTTTGTTTGATAAGGGCGTGTCTGCCCAATTTATTTAGTGATTCATACATGCACATGTGTTTGTCTATCCCAGTTTTATGCGGCCCATCGCCCCGTTTGTATTCTGTTGAAGACGGTGTGATTTTTTGCATTTCCCATAGACCGTCTATAGAGATATTTGTGTCTGTCTTCAACATGCGCTGAAGTAACATGTTACAGTATAATTCACTGGTTGCAGAAAAATAACTACTTTTATGGTATATCGCAAATCATCAAAGCACCTGGTCTCATCGTCTATACCCCATATATATCAGTAACATGATAAGGGTACGCATAGAATAACCGTGAGCTGAGGGTCTTTGAATACCATTGTTCCAAATGCTGAAAATTTAGATCAAATCGCCGAAAATGTTAGACCAAATGTGTTCCGCTGCGCATCGTATTAACATTCACCCCCACCCCACCCCCGTCCCAACCCACGGGGAGACGTTATGTCGCGTCGTGTCATGACAAGCTAAACGTTCATGTCGAACATGACGCGCACTTGGAAATACATTAAATACGTTGTGTCTCGTCGAATCTGGCCATTTATCACAATTTACGAGAGATTCGTTTACAATTTTCATATTTCCTAGCATGAAATATAGGATTTAAATGACGCGGATTATTGCTTCGGAACAAATTTTTATTATTATTATATTTTTATTTATTTATTATTTATTTATTATTTATTATTTATTTATTTATTTATTTAATTTATTATTATGTTATTTATTTATTTATTTTATTTATTTCATTTTTAAATTTTATCGAGCTTTAATTTTTAGCAGGGTTAGCCCCATCAGTAGGTTTGATACTGTTATTCATCGCGGCCACATCAACGATAAAACCTACATACAATATTTCATAAGAAAAAAAATAAATAAAAAAGACCCGTAGCATATTCAAATAAGCATATAGTTCCTCATAGAATAGTTACAACATATAACAAAACATTCTTACTTAGCCCTGTAATAGCAAGTAGAAACGTTAGCCATTTTGTATTCAGAAGGAAAATTATTCATTATTTGATTTAATAAACATCAGGCAAAATATAAATATAATCGTCGTTAAATAACATAAGTAAATAAAATAATGTAAACAAGCTTTGCTAACAAAAGGAGAGGAACAAATATGTTTATGTAGTACTGTTTTACATTTGTATTTAAATAATTTTATATATTTGTGATGTCAACTGAATCATAGACTTACAGACCAAAATGAAGTTTTAGCTTCAAACCACAACTGTACATACATCAATATTAATTATAGCAAAATGAAAAGAGGGAATTTGGAAATTCAAAATGCATATTTGTTGTTGTCAGGTTGGATAACCTTGAAAGCGGGAGGTAACTTAGTACAAATGAGTTTAAAGTATCAGGCTAACATTGTGGATCTTCAAATTGAAAAAAAAATGTGCTAACTTTGCTGATCTGAGGCTACATAGTAGTGTCTTGAATGCGACAAATATGAAACACACCTACGATACAAAAGTGTGGAATTTATGCTTGGCCACTGAGATATAAACAATTAAGTACTCGGCGAGTAAAAAATTAGCCTAGATCTACACACAGTAGTCTTATGGGAGGAAAGGACACAGTAATCCGGTCCACTACGATTTCACTTTGAAAGCACTAATAACACTTTCTCGAAATAACGAATTTTTTTCAGGGCTTCATTTTTTAAACAGCTTATTCAAAGACACTGGTGCATGGAATCATAGCAGCTCAGATTTTTTGATTTGTCGGTAATGTTAGCCAGTGGCGTTAAGAAGAATTAACAACTACATAAAAGAAGAAAAAAAATACAGTAATGGCAAACAATACACTATACGTGATTATCTCCAGAAAAAACACCACACATGTCGTATGTTATCCTTCACGACCTAGAAGTAAAGCGAAATAGTATTTTACGTTTCTATTTGTGTAATTGTTGATGAAATTGTCGTATGGCAGACTTAATGGTGAAGCTTCCTAGCCTGTTTTATTGTGCCAGCTTGGTTTCAAAGTTCCTGTTTGCAATTGATCGGCAGAAATAGATCGGTGTACAGAAAGTGAAATGCCGTTTTTGGCAGTAAATTGTATGCCTGGGACCTCTTATTAAAAACCTCTGAGTTGGCCGATTTTTAAAACTGATGCGTGATTTAGTAATTCACGGCATAGCGAATTACTTGCACTTTTGTGCTTTTTTTGAATTAGTATTGACCACAAATCCTGTGTTCAGGGGGCGTTGATTATCGTGTCTTCTTTCATTTTTTGTCCATTCAGAGTTCTTCAGGCCGATTGTATGATATGATCTTTTTTTTTAAGGGGAGAGTTGCACCTGAAGATATGGCGCTGTACACAGAAGCGCCCCCCCCCCCCATCCAACAAGCAACACCGTTTTTGAAACAAGTCGCCCACACCGATCTTGGAGAGCTGCATTGAGTTCAACAAAGTCGATAATGATTGATGATCGATGATGATTGATTGATGATTGATATGATTGACTTGATGTGACTTGATTGCTGTATTGATTGATTGACTTATGCTGATGATGATATATGAACTTAATTCCCACAATATTCATAGTTTTGTTTTACCTAAAGAGATAGCAATTTTTCCTTAAGCTATTTATATGATACACCGGTGAGAGATACAGGTAAAAAATACATATTTCCTTGCATTTTGCGGGATCTTACCGAGCGTGACAAATACGCGTATGCACATGTGACCAATCGTGTAACTGGAGGATGATTTGTTATCGTTTTTGTTCGGTGTTTTTTGTTTGTTTGTTTTAGACAAAAATACTGCCTTTTTTGTGTCATGTTCACGATGCGAATTGGGTAATGATGTTATTTCATATCGTTCTACTCAATCATCAGAGTGAGTTACGCTGCTGAGATATTTTCGGATTTTTTTTTCTTTCTTTTTTTTTGCAAAGGGGCATTGGGGTAAAACCAGCCAAAAATATGTATCCTCATACGCTAATCATGAGTTTAGCAAAAAGGCTATTACTGCTCGTAATCTCTCAGCATCTTCGATTATGTCTAATCCATGTAATCGGGTTTCAATTACGGATTTTTTTTACTGCATATGTCCATAGCACCGTGGCACAAGCAGATATACAGGTTAAAATCTCTCAAATCTTCGCCATTATGACTCGTATGCTATTTCAAGTAATCGGCGGTTAACTGGGCTTCTGTTCTTACATGTCTACTGTCGCAAGCGGTGGACGAACAATAAAATTTCTTTCAGTCTTCGGCCACTAGAAGTAAGTGGGATATGAAGTGAGACGCTAAACCTTTCACTACCACACCCATACAAGTAGTTATGGATTTTGTATACCAGTGGCTACTGAAAGGTTTACTTATATTATATGCTCTCTCATCGCAGAGATAAATACGGGTGTTAATGTAAAGACATTTCAAAAGGCTGATATGATCGGTCGTGGGCATAATCATGTCGCAATTTCTGAAATGATTCGAAATCCTGGGCTTAACAATATGTCAACAGACCACATCTGAATGCGTTTATGAAAGCCCTTTCAGACAACATCCGGTTTGTTGCTATGTAGCACCAAGAAAGTTGGTGATTTAAAAGCTGGACGTTCCAGAACTCGATACAAATATCATCGCCACGTGCCGACGAAGGATGGAGGACATTATCTC
>JZLH01S0110805.1:63728-82917 GCA_001188425.1 Eucidaris tribuloides | reverse complement strand
ACACACACACACACACACACACACACACACACACACACACACACACACACACACACACACACACACACACACACACACACACACACACACACACACACACACACACACACACACACACACACACACACACACACGCACAGACACACACAGAGACAGACACGCACAGAGACAGACACACACACACAACTAGAAATAAGTGCGCAGCTTTTTCAGCTTGTCTAAATCGAAAGTGAAAAACGAAAGAAAACAAACGGGTACATGACATTCAATGATCCAAATTGTTATGGTAATGTTGGTGCAATATTTATACTGGTGTGACGTCATACATGTTGCCAATTTGGTATCACTCGATGATCGCAACGGGTGCGCAAAGATCCCAGAACTTTCCTTTTGCAGACCCACAGAAACAAAATAAAACGTCACAATAACTCTCAGGCACTTGTGAAGGTCAATTTTGAAGGTCAATAATTCTTTACAGTTTGATTAATGTCCATTGCCCAAAACTAACTCTTGTGTATAGCTTGTCTGTCGGGCTTACTTTAACAGTATGCATGTATTTCAGTGTGCATTGGTCTATGAATACTAATCTGCGTGAGAACTATAAATTTGCCATGTAGCAACGATAAATTGTATATGGTACACATTTATGATTTGTAAAGAAATTTCGTATACATGTATACATACAGTGCACTCTCGTTATAAAGAAGTCATTGGGACTCAAGAAATTTCTTTTTGACAATGTTTATAACAAAATTTCTTTACATGAGGGTTGCAAAAACGATAAAATACAAAGTAAATTCAAAATAAAGGGATCAAAGATTTTACTTTTTTATAATGAAAATTTTGTTGTTTCAGTGTTCTTTAAAGCGAGAGTGCAATGTAATACACGATGAACACCCATCATTAGGGGCGTTGATCCATGTTCCGGAATTGGGGGGCAAAAGTGAAAAAATGTCCAAAATTTTCGGTGCACTCAATTTTGCGCGCGAAACGCGCCGAAAAATTGGAAATTTTGTATGTTTAATAGTATTTTATGCAATGTTTAATGTTTTTTTAGTGCTTTCCAATGCTCTTGAAAGCATACATTTCCATTGCATATTATGAATTATTCAAATTATCAAAATTATTGGGGGGGGGGGCAAATCGATATGTTTGCCCCCAATATTTTCATTGGGGCGATCGCCCCCTCCCCCCCCCCGATCGACGCCTCTGCCCATCATGGGCAAGGGTTTGGCATTTTAGTTTAAGCTGTAGGCCTACAATTAGGAATATAATATTCAATTCAAAACAGTCATTATGTAATTCCACTTGTCCGTCAAAACTGAGTTTTTGGTTCCCACATGTCTACTTTCTGAAAGGTTCTTAAATGCATACAGTAGACTCTCGTTATAACAACGGATCAGGACCAGAATACCGTAATTACTTTGAAATTGAAATTACCTGTACATGTATATTGAAAAGTTGCTATACATGTTGTACTCGTACCACGGTTAAAAACATGGAAACACAACGAAATGTTGCTATAATATCAGGCTTCACAGACACTTTACTGCTACATGTACTACACAATTCCAAAATGACTTTGAATGTGACATGCGTTGACGAGGCTTTTCTATCTGCATCTCATCAGGTTATGGTTATAAGGGTTGCAAAAACAAGAAAATATAAAGAAAATTGACACTTGGGATAAAGAAACCATTTTGTTATAGGCCTACATGTATTATTGTTCGTCATAAGGAGAATGCAGATGTACTGTAACAGGCCTACACTTTCACACATCTAGGCATGCAAAAGCCGTACCCACTGTACAACCTGCAATTCTCATAATACATGTATGTATATACCCGTAGTAAAAGATTCCACAGACGTGCAAGTCGAATAATAAATCACATATCCGTCAAGGCCGAATGGAGTATAGACGCATATTTGAAATTATAAGACAAACATGAACCCCAGCTGTCCCATATGGCTTTTCATCTATACCTGTGCTTCCCATCCGGTGTGTATAGTTGTGTGCTATATAGTATAGGCCTATACATGTACAAAAATCTGTTTACTGCATGTAGCTGATGAATCAATAGACCAGTTTACTAATCCGGTTTAATAATCATAATATTATTCAAATTTTATGGATTTTTTTCTTCTTTGGGGCCTACTAGTACTCGAAGCCATTCCATAAATATGTTTATAATGAATACATTTCAATACTTGGAATGCAACTTGCAATGTCGGGCAAGCTTTCCGATGTTAGTGACAACTTGTGTTTAAAAGGTACATGTACATGTACGTAGCCTACATGTATACTGTTCTTATTGTACATGTATTATGTTCTTCATTCAGGGAGTATGGCTCAATTTCAGTCACCAATGGAAACATTGTTAACTTCACACAAATTTTTTCATTAATTGAATAAATCATAGCCTTGGCTCAAGACTCAGTGGAATTTGAGTGCCAAACTAAAGTCTGTACCTGCAAACTAATTAAGATACATGTATAACATGTAAGGAGCAGACAACTCAAGGAAACATACGAGAGTTGGAAAAAAAACGGATAAAATTGAGTTACTAATTTCTGAAAAATATATGATCATTACAAATTGGCAACACTAAATTGTGAGCAACAGAAACTGTCACTGATTTATCTGAACAAGTTTCTGCATACATGTATACGGTATTCGGGTGACGTTCGTTTTCGCGAAGGTTCGTTATTTCGAAAGTTCGTTAATCCGAATACCAATTTCATCTACTTTTACATCTGTTCCTGCCAATGAATCAATAATTCGAAAATAAAATAGGGTTCGTTAAGCCAGTGTTTGATCCTTCGGAATAACGAATCGTCGAAAACGAACCTTTGGAGTAGGTAACGAATCTTTGGAGTCAGTAACAAATCTCCGGAATAATGACATACACAGTACTGTTTTTCATACATACAGTGTATTTGGAAATTCCTGTGGAAAGTAGGCTAAATGTGTTCATTCATGATTCCACGAAATAGACCGGTTTCCTATTATGCAAGTTTTATGCATACTTTTCTGACGAAGGTTCCTCTTGGCAACCTGATAGCTTGCGGGACATAGCAAACACTAATGTAACATGCAAGTAAGTTGTATTTTCGGAAATGTAAAATTTTTATGCATGTATTCAACAGGTGAAAGAAATAGCTCATCACTAGGTTTCGGAAAAGAAATCATCCATAAATTTGAATAATTGAAATGGAGAGTTGCCGAATGTTTCTGATTTTGTCACCGTCAGATAGTGCCTGGCTGCATGCAATTTTCAAGGCGTTGGAATTGTGTGTAACATGTAGGTTTATCTGAAACAGTTCAGTTCACTCCACTCCTCTCCACGAACACTACACACTCCCTTTAAGCTTCCTTTGAATTTACCAATGTCCAAGGACATGGTCTGAATATATTACGTCGACTCAAGAGTCAATAAGATATTTTAACGGGTACTGGTATCGGAAATCGGTATCAATAACACCAAGGCAATTCAAACAAGAGGACATAACCATACGGTTATGCTGCCAGTGCTGGAAAGCAAAGTTCTGTATAAATTCATGTACGCTATAATTACAACGTGGCAAGACATACATAAGGTATGGCGTAAATCTCGGTACCGTAGTCTAGAACCTATACTCGGGATATAGCTTTTCTGTGTCTCCACTCTCCATGGAATTGAATGTTTGGCAGTCAATCCGTAAATGAAAAAAAAAAAATCAATACATACATAAACAAATAGAAAATAAAATAAATTGACAAATATTTGTAATCAATAAATGAAGAAAGAAAGAAAGATACATATTTTATACATAAATAATGAATAATGATAAAATTTTAGGCCTACGTAAACTTAGGAAGTAGTCTCGCCTTCGCCTCAGTCAAGTCCATATTGTTTGCACCATGGAAGTTCTACTTCCATGTTTGCACACACTGAACCGCACACGTAGACCAAATCGTATTACAAATGAAAGTGCAGCTTACAAATACATGTACATGTACAATATCACAAAATGACTGGAAAAAATATTAGACAGTTGTGATAGGGTTAAAGTACTCCCTTGTCCAATTTCTATCTTCAGCTTCAATCAAACACACACATGTACATTTATTCTCAGTTCTCACGACCTAACAATCAGTAGAAACAAAGTACAGAAAGAAGTAAAAACACGATTACAATGATTTGTTTTCACTTTTTCTCTGGTTTGAAAGAGTTTTATTGTATACGATATTGAAGAGTACAAAACACCGCAAATTCTTGCAGGTTACCATGTGAGTACTTCTGTATATATATCATGTTAAATGTCTACTATCTATATGTAATTGGTTACAAACTGTCACAATGTTTTCCATACTATTACTGTTTATGTTACCAATTGTGTAAATTTACCAATAAAGTCATATATGTAGCATAAATTCATACTAGAATACCTCGTTTATACTCTATACTACCCAATCTACTCTACTCAATCCAATTTTCTACAGTACAGGTAAAAATATACAAAATAATTTCATTTTCATGGTATTCTTGGAAGCGAATTGAATCAATAATTTGAAAATAAAATAGGGTGGGTTAAGGCAGTGTTTGATCGTTCGGAATAACGAATCGTCAGGAAAACGAACCTTTGGAGTAGGTAACGAATCTTTGGAGTCAGTAACAAATCTCCGGAATAATGACATACACTGTACTGTTTTTCATACATACAGTGTAGTATTTGGAAATTCCTGTGGGAAGTAGGCTAAAATGTGTTCATTCATGATTCCACGAAATAGACCGGTAACCGGTTTCCTATTTTGCAAGTTTTATGCATACTTTTCTGACGAAGGTTCCTCTTGGCAACCTGATAGCTTGCAAGACATAGCAAAAACTAATGTAACATGCAAGTAAGTTGTATTATCGGACATGTAAAATTTGTATTCCTGTATGCATGTATTCAACAGGTGAAAGAAATAGCTCATCACTAGGTTTCGGAAAAGAAAACATCCATAAATTTGAATATAATTATAGAAATGGAGAGTTGCCGAATGTTTCTGATTTTGTCACCGTCAGATAGTGCCTGGCTGCATCCAATTTTCAGGGCGTTGGAATTGTGTGTAACATGTAGGTTTATCTGAAACAGTTCAGTTCACTCCACTCCTCTCCACGAACACTACTGTACACACTCCCTTTAAGCTTCCTTTGAATTTACCAATGTCCAAGGACATGGTCTGAATATATTACGTCGACTCAAGAGTCCATAAGATATTTTAACGGGTACTGGTATCGGAAATCGGTATCAATAGCACCTAGGCAATTCAAACAAGAGGACATAACCATACGGTTATGCTGCCAGGGCTGGAAAGCATGTACGCTATAATTACAACGTGGCAAGACATACATAAGGTATGGCGTAAATCTTGGTACCGTAGTCTAGAACCTATACTCTGGACATAGCTTTTCTGTCTCCACTCTCCATGGAATTGAATATAATTATGTTTGGCAGTCAATCCGTAAATAAAAAAAAATCAATACATACATAAACAAATAAAAAATAAAATAAATTGACAAACATTTTTAATAAATAAATGAAGAAAGAAAGATACACATTTTATACATAAATAATGAATAATGATAAATAGGCCTACGTAACTAGTCTCACCTTCGCCTCAGTCAAGTCCATATTGTTAGCACCATGGAGGTTCTACCTCCATGTTTGCACACACTGAACCGCACACGTACACCAAATCGTATTACAAATGAAAGTGCAGCTTACAAATACATGTACAATATCACAAAATGACTGGAAAAATATTAGACAGTTGTGATAGGGTTAAAGCAGGGTCTCTCTAACATCTCCCTGGTTAAAGTACTCCCTTGTCCAATTTCTATCTTCAGCTTCAACCAAACACACACATGTACATCAATTCTCAGTTCTCACGACCTAACAATCGGTAGAAACAAAGTACAGAAAGAAGTTAGAACACGATTACAATGATTTGTTTTCACTTTTTCTCTGGTTTGAAAGAGTTTTATTGTATACGATATTGAAGAGTACAAAACACCGCAAATTCTTGCAGGTTACCATGTGAGTTGTTCTGTATATATATCATGTTAAATGTCTACTATCTATATGTAATTGGTTACAAACTGTCACAATGTTTTCCATACTATTACTGTTTATGTTACCAATTGTGTAAATTTACCAATAAAGTCATATATGTAGCATAAATTCATACTAGAATACCTCGTTTATGCTCTATACTACCCAATCTACTCTACTCAATCCAATTTTCTACAGTACAGGTAAAAATATACAAAATAATTTCATTTTCATGGTATTCTTGGAAGCGAATTCGGAACATAAATTACAGCCCCAATTTATCAACACGGAATCTACACAAAATACTTATCTATGTTTATGTTGGACATTCAAGTATGAATGAAATCTCAAACTATTCCTTCAGCGCTGTACTTAATACTTAACAACAAAAAGCAAAATCATTTATCTCTTTTAAACCTTGTATCCCTTTCTAGTTTTATCCCTGTCTATTTCCAAAGCATATCTTTACTGTTTTTATTTTTTATGTAACCATATACTGTATTTGTTAATACTCATTACTCAATCAGAATATCAGATCACAGAGATATAGTACATTCCCGGCGCTGTGCGCGCGAGATTCGTCTGCTTTTGATCGAAATTACAAAAAGTAATTTGACTTCCGAGTATAAATACAGGGGTACAACATAGCAACGACCCAACTTATGCAGACTATAACCAAAATAATATGCAAAGCATGTATACACAGTTAAAACACAATGTGAAGTCTTGTTGAATTGTACTGTATATCATGAAAAACTTGCTATTTAAGATGAAAGCTTTAAAAAAATCTTGTGTTAGCTAGTAACACCAATTCAACTTGTATGCAACTGCGTCTGCGAGTCATAGGTTTAGTACTTATAACGAAGATCTCACAGTTTAGAATCCAAAAGTACATCTGTATATCTGTATAAACAATAGAAAATTTAGTACCGAAGGCAGATGTCAACTAATCTAGACAGTACATGAAAAAATAGTACTGGACTCTGGAGAGCCAAATGTGGTTTCATTTCAGTTTCCATAACAACCGGTGCAGAAAGTTCAGTAATCGGTAATCATCAGTGAATAATCGATTCAAATTCAAGCCACATATGTCAAAAAAAAATCTCGTCTACATTTTACAATGAAATGGTTACAATTTTTCTACGTATATATGCAGCCGACTAACAGTAACATTACACGTCAAGGCAAGTTCAAGCTTTAAGTCTACACGACATTTACATTATTTACGCTAGATGTTTTACCGCATACGACAGCATCATTTATATCACGGGGAAATTCAAATATATATATTTTTATGGAGAATTTAAAACTGTGCATGGTAGGAAACAAATGGGAAACGAATGCAACGAGTCCTCCCATGATGATACGGGATTCATAATTGATGCGCCTTGTTGGTGCACGTCAAATTTCATTTCAGCCTTTTTTCAGATAAATTTCGGAAGAAACGAACCAAGTTATTGAGTTTCTTCTCACCCAATATCCTCGGGTGAAACGTAACAGCATGCACGTTAGGGTATTTAAACATCTTTTGCAGTGTACAGTTCTCACAGTAAGAATACTTATCATGAAACTACATCATGCCTAAGTGTGCAGCTCAAATATTTAATATTGATACCTTCACTCATAAAATCTTACAAATCTGAAATCAACCTCAAAGATATCGTACTAATTACAAATAAACCATTCTTAATCAGAATTGAAGTGAAATTCTTCGACACACTATTATGTTGAACTTGAAACAATTCAAGGCTTGTGAGAAATAGTACATGAATTCATCGAGAACCGTGTCAGAAGGCACATAAATAAAAAGAAATCTTGAATGTGACCGAGTGCAAGTATACATGTATCACAGTGAATAAAAGTGTGAAGTACATCTCTAATCAAGCTATTAGTATTACGAGCATCACTGCTTTTAGTCTAACTTTGCAAAAATGTGCTCACAGCAAACATTGCCGTCAAATAAATCCACCCATAAACTGAAGTCTGAAATATACCAGATTCTACCCCTGACCTTTCACCCTTAAACTGTAAATGCTCGACAATGATAAATCATAATGTTGACAGAGGTCAGTCTGCGCATACAGCCCTGCGAATTTTCATTTCACAAATTGTATGCTTGTCAATGCGTCCTTAGTCCTTACGGTTGTTTTCACAACGTGAATTTGAGTATTTGCTCTCTACACAAGCTAATTCCACAAAGAATCACCCCGCCTTGATTGAACACAAATTAAAAATGCAGTGTGTCTGGCCTGGCTAGCCGTACAGCACACATCTTTCATATCCCCCGCAGGCGTAAGAATTTTTTTGGTTTATGCATGAAGTTGCGTGACAGTGACCATGAAATAATTTACTCATGCTTCAATTCCCCGCCTCGCCGTGCAATACACGCGAGTTTGGTCACTCAGGCGTTAAATTAGCATCCTTACGGTATCGTCAGCCTCACCATGATAAAAAGATAATCATATTCTAGCGCACACCCCGTTCAATTTGTGAGGCCCTGTTTCAGACAACGCGTTGTGTGTGCGTGGGTTGCTCTTGTTGTTTTTTCGACACTAAAACCAGGCCCCCAATTTTAAAGTGATACTGTCACTGACCAAAAATCAATCTCGACATTTTTTTCCACTGAAGAAAAAATGCCTGCAATCTTAATAAGGTCACCTGTATTATACTGTCTATAATAAACACAGTTCGGATTTCAAATTCCACCATGGCCATATCTGCTAGACTGGATGGTGATGTTTGTACAGTGAAAACTTGAACAGGCTATTTTCAGCACGACAAAAAGGGGCCACCACTAATGCAAAGTCCCACTGTGATGGCCTCGGGCGAGGGTATCCGTGACCATGGTATTGGATCGGGTGATGCGGAGTAGAATGATTTTGTCCTCTTTTTCCTATTCCAGCTTGGCGGGATCACGCACTTGCATTCTTTTCTGAATCAATCCAAGACAAATGACGAAAAGCGAGGGCGTGAAATATAATTCAAATCATATTATTTTCACCGACGAAGTGACCTCCATTTTGTAATCAGGCATAAGACGAAAATAAAGTCTCGGTCCATATGTAACACATTAAATTACAGCGATTATCCGTACAGCGTTCAAAGGTAAACATAATATTCTGTTCTATGAGCGTTCAAAGTGTAAATTCTTCTTTGCATTATGTACATTGCGAGTTGCGATTCGATTTTCTAGGCAGTGAGATACAGTGAGGTTTGAGACCAGGCGACTATGCTGCAGTTGTTGCATGTTGTTAGTCGACGTCGCTGTCACAGCATCTCAGCTCATATATCCCGAATTCCCGAAAACGACGTGTCTGCTCAGCTAAGCTTACCAATTGAAGTTAACGAATAATCATACAGTTGAGGAATACAGATAGTTTTCATCACTTTCTAGTCTAATAACTTTTATTTGTAGATCAAAACTAATGTAGCGTTGATGAGTTACTCAAATCTGACAGTGGCATCATGCCGCATGCGTACCGACTAAAAAAAAAGTTGGGTGTGGCTTCCATCGGCTGCTGCTTGTTGTATCGTATCGTAGCTAACCAACGCGTCATCGTTCAACACAAAACCTTTGCATATATATCCCAGTTTTTCTCCGATGATGACAGGGGTGGGGGCTATGGATGTAGTTTAGGAACGAGCAATAGATTCTCCTGCACCTAGTGGGGTCGATATCGCCATCTCCTGGGCTTCCTGCATAATGGCACAGAACGGACAACAGCAGACACACAAGAGATCTCCGATCAGCCCGCCATCTATACCCTTGTTTTCTCTCACTTTTCCACGAGTGGTGACGCGAGCATAGATGTTGACGAACGGGACCAGCAGGGAGAGACCGCACAACAAGCAGTCATCTCCCAGAGATTCGGCCAGCTTTCCCTGAGTGTAGCAAGGTAGAATATATGTGAAAAATACACATACCGATGTTGCCGAAGCAGCCGCAGATTCCATGTTGAAATTCACCCATGTTTGGATCGGTTTCGGTGCTAATTTTCTTCCACAGGAAAAGCAGCTAGGATTCAGAGCGGCTGGACTGATGGACGTGATCGCAAATCAAAGCCGTGTAAGATGCCGAATGCAAAGAAAGGTTGCGGGCTGATCCTGCCAGTATGCAGTCTACACCAAACAGATCGCAATAACAAGGGCGTGTTGCGTCCAATGCCTCTGATTTGCTGGATTTCCGGCATACTGCGCATGACGTCGAACGTGGCGGGAGAGTTTAAGGGTATCGGCGAATCAGCGACCGCCTTTCGTATGACATCATGCATAATTATTCTATAAATGGTAATGAATGCAAGACCCCTGGGGCTCCGTAGAAGACGTGGCGCGGCTTGTCACTGGCAACAGGCTTTCTCATGCACGGCGACTCATAATCGTGTACACTGTACAAGAGATCACATCGCATAAATCAGAAACCTTTTCCGCGGCAACTGTAGCTCATTATTAGCTCATTATCATGTACCCATAAAGATGTCAACACAGAATGTTCTTCTTTTCAAAATGTTAAACAGTTCTGGAAATATGTCAAACACTTCTAATTCATAACAGTTTACAACATTATTATTAACATAATTAACATATTGATACGTATATATTCTGTATGTATACCTTCCATATTATTATCATGATTATTTCGATGAATATGAGTACGCAGGCATGGACCTTTCCACCTGCCGCCGGTTCTCCCCCTTCCCGAAAAGAGGGTCTGATATTGACTTGTAGGAACGAGATTTAACTTGCTTGAAAAAAAAAATACATTTACTAGCAAAACATAAAAAACAAAGCAAAAGAAAAGAAAACAAAACAAAATAAAAGAACACAAAACAAAACAATACCATAGAACATGAAAAAAAAAAACCCAACGACAACAACAACAATGCAGGATGACGACATTATTGGCAGTATACTAGAAGAAGACATTACTGACACCGCAGCAAGTCATTATTTTATCCATGCATTACCATGGTTCACGTATGGTTCATAAAGATTTCAATGCATACGCGTACGCGAAAGGGAGCGACTTTTCGGCGGCTGGGCTGACCGGGAAACATTTTAGACCTAGGATTTGGCCACGGATGAACACCCCCTTTGCGAAATCCTGCGTACGCCTATGTTTCAATGTGTATGTTTTCAATGTGAATTGACATCCTGGTGCTGGTATGGTACATGTATCAGGGCGTGAAGTACCGACATCCTGGTGCTGGTATGGTATCAGGGCGGGGAAGTACCGAATACTGACAAACACGTCCATGGAGAATGTTATCTGAGATCTTCCTTTATTTTAGCTATCACATGCAGGATACAATTACGTAACAGTATGTACTTTATCTACAATCATACATCTCTAAATGTTTTCAAACCCTTATTTTATGTTTGACATGGGGATTAAGTTACTTGACACCACCTGCCGGCGTAAACAGGCGTCGGGACAGTTTTTTTTCTTTCTTCTTCTTCTTCTTCTCCTCCTTCTCCTTCTCCTTCTCCTTCTCCTTCTCCTCCTTCTTCTTCTTCTTCTTCTTCTTCTTCTTCGCCAATTACGCCATTGAGTAATATTAGTCGCTGCCATATTATATTACGCCAATTTGTGGTGAAATCTACGCTGCCCCTGTGGGTAACAAGCACCCTCCGCCCCCTCCCCGCAACCACCTTAAGTCTCAAACACATCCAACAATCAAAGGTTCCCTGTCAGAATGGAACTTTTTTTTTACTCAAATGCCAAAATTGGCCCCAAATACTTCCCACAATGCCTTGGATGGGCGGTTTCATTTTGTATAGTCTGCTGCGTGCACACCACGCCCTTGCAACAATAATTCTCACGAATGATGTGGTTGTATGTTAAGATTAGTTCTTAACCCCTACGTGGTTATTTTCCCCCTTGACAGTGAACCTTTAAATGTTGAGGTCATGAGTCATGACACAGTAATTATTACTCTGAAATCGGGCCTGAACATACCTCATCATAATCTCATTGAACACGCTCATTACTGTTCAGCGAGAACGCTGGTTAGTCAGTCAAGTCAATTTGTCAAGAGAGGGCGACATTCCGTTTTGCCTGGAACAACTTCATTGGTTGTTTCGTATCTCATCATGGGAAGGCCGTCAAAAAAGTTAAAGCCACTGGCTAACATTTACCACATCAATTAAAAAAAATCTGAGCTACATGATTTTCCATGCTACCTGTGTCTTTGATAAGGTCTAAAAATGAAGCCCTGAAAAAAACCTGTATTTCAAAATGATTATCCAGTGCTTTAAAAAAGTGAATATCGTAAGTTGACCAGATTCACCTGCCCATTTCTTCCCATAGACTTACTGTGTGTAGGTCTAGGCTATTTTCTACTCGTCCCGAGCATTAATTGTTTATTAATTTATATCTTGCCAGTGGCAGCATAAATTTCTAAACTTTTGTATTCTAGGGTGTTTATTTGTCCATTCAAACACTACTATGTAGCTCAGATATTAAAGTTTGACATTTTTTTAAAAATTGAAGCTCCACAATGTTATCCTATCACTTTAATAATTTAGGAATGGCAAAAATCCTGCAACTTTAACGGCTCAAAATTCTTCAAATACAAAAAATTAAAATTTCAGTCTCTTTGGAACGAATTCCAAGTGAAGCAATGAATTGACAGTGAATTTCTAACAAACTTCACAAGAAGTAAAGTTTATCAGAGTATCTTTTAGTGAATTTGACTCTTCCTGAAGTTGCTCACGAGTTTCAAACACATAGTATTAATACCTACAATGGGTTTAAATACGTTTTGTCTCAAAAGTAGACGTCTTCACATGCTTGGGTTTCTTTGATGTTCGATGCTGTCAAATGAAATGGAGGGGGTGAAGCAGAGAGGGTTTTTTGATATTTTGAAAAAGGAACGATGGTACAAAATGTATTTTAAAGATATTTATTCGTTACGGTGTTGATAAAGGGTCTCTGACGGTATCAAATAGGAATTCAGTAAGTTTGGATATCACGGGAAGATACATTATTTCTAAATCCATTTTTTACTAAATTCTGCAAACACTTTTAAGACTCTAATTTAAACATTAAAACGTCTCCTGTCTTGTCACCATCCACTCTAACGCGGCCAGTAGCAGACAAATTGGCCTGCATAACAAATTCATTCATTTTTTAACGCTTTTTAAAATTCTTGTCCATCTTGATGCCCATAACATCGACCGAAACGTCTAATAGATCCACAATCAATTTTTCACTGTTAGTGACATTATATAATGAAAAGGGCACTTAATATGTATGTTGTTGTATACTTGAATACCATTGAGAAGACACGCATAAAATCAGTTGCGGTATATAAAGGACTTGTATTCGTTGTTATTCAGACAGTGAATCTTTTTGATGCCTAAAAAATTACATTGTGTACATAAAAAAACGACTTTTTAAGAATAAGGGTTAGAAAACTCAGTTTGGTGGGAACTATTCGTTAGAGTTTTCATTAAATTATCGCATAGCTTATATCAAAATTAGTTTACCTTCAGACACCTGCTTTGCATGGGTGTTTTGTGTACCACATGCAATTTTGTTAAATGTTAAATTTTACTTCTCTGATGCAGATCAATATTCATAGACCACCAGATGGATACTAAAATAATGCTCCCGAACTGACCCGGTTCAGCTAGCCTCACACATAGCCTGAATTACAATTGGTGTTTTGTGCATTTGTCAAATAGCAGGTATTATATACCACATTCATATATTCTTGTTCATTGATTGGTTAAAAGTATGTCACGTGATTAAAAATAAACACACTATTCTGTCAGTCTAGGAGCGGAGAGTACATAATAAAGTACTATCGGACTCTCATGACTCTTATCGAGTCCCATAGTACATTATCGAGTCCGATAGTACATTAAACCTGTCAACGATGTGGGCGCTATACTATTTGCCCCACCCGCGACCGACTAGCTAGCTTGACAGCTCGCGACGCGATTTGACCTTATTGCGTGCGTGCATTCATGCAGCGTTTTGCTGTGCTAGCGAATTATTATATTATATTCTTTTATTAAATAATTTTATGTGTTATCATGTAGATCTAATCATACTTTTAACCAATCAATAAACAAAAATATATGAATGCAGTATATAAAACAAATATATTCTGCCATTAGAGGGTCTGGTTTAAAACTATGGTTCCTCGGTGACTGCAATACATGTAGTTCTATTTTGCTTCGGGGCTGCGCCCCTCAGCAAAATAGTACTATTGCAGTCACCTCGGGGCCCATAGTTTTAACCAGACCCTTTAATGGCAGTATATATTTGTATAATATCTTACATTCCACAGACATGTCCCTCACAAGTAGCCTATAAGGGCAAAACTGATGTTTATTGTGTTTCTGAATCAGTGGCGTATATAGCAAATGCAGCGCCCGGGGCAAGTGCAAAAATTGCGCCCCTTCCAAAATCTTAAACAGGGGGCAAGTGCCGAAATCACGCCCCTTCCAGCAGCTGCTACCTTGTCATAGCGTCGAAATCGCGCCCTTTTCAACTTTTTTCGCCGGAAGCTTCTAAGGATGTTCGTGAAAGTAATATTTGCATGTTTTTTCTCCCCAATTTTCTTTCCGTTTATTCCTTTTTTCATTATTTTCCCTTGTTTTTCTTCTAACATTTGCCTTTTTTGCGCCCCTTTGAAAGTTACGCCCGGGGCACGTGCCCCCCTTGCCCCCCGCTAGATACGCCACTGTTCTGAATGGCTGCAAAAAGAGTTCATGTACGTTTAAAGTAACTAGGCTCTCGTCATTTCTGGCGTGTCTACTCATTCCGTAACGAGGCAAATGACTTAAATCTACACCATAAATAAATGTACATGAATATCTCTCAAATGTCACAATGTTAGTGTATAAATCGCCACAACAACCACAACCAACACAAAACCACACAAACACAAATACCACCACAAAAACCAACATAGCAACCAACACAGCAACCAACACAGCAACCAACACAACAACCACAACCACCACCACCACCACCACTATAACGACCATTACAACCACCACACCACCACAACATTCACCACCTCACACACCACAACAACCACACCACCACCACAACCACTACCACAGCAACCACCACAACAATCACAACACAAGAACCATAACTACCACAACAACCACCGCCAATACCACCATAAAAACCACCACAACAACCGACACAACCAACACTACCACTACAACAACCACCATCTCGACTACAAGACCACCACCACCACCACCACCACCACCACCACAACAACAACAACAACAACCAAAGCAACCACAACATAACACAATACACCAACAATCGCAACACCCGCAACAACCACAACAATCACAGCCACCACAAACACCACAACTAACAACCATACCCGCAACAACATAACAAACAATACATCAACAATTATTCAACAACACAATAAAATAAGAAAACAACAAACAACTATATCTGCTATTACTTACACTACTGCTTCTTCTTCTTCTTCTTCTACTACTACTACTACTACTACCACTACTACTACTACTACTATTACTACCACTACTACTACTACTACTACTACTACTACTACTACTACTACTACTACTACTACTACTACTACTACTACTACTACTACTACTACCACTACCACTACTACTACTACTACTACTACTACTACTACTACTACTACTACTACTACTACTACTACTACTACTACTACTACTACTACTACTACTACTACTACTACTACTACTACTACTACTACTACTACTACTACTACTCCTACTACTACTACTACTACTACTACTACTACTACTATTATTACCACTACTACTACTACTTATTACTGTTACTACTATATATTTGTCACGTCGTCGTCATCATCAAACTCACCCATCCAATCATCTGGTTTGCATTATAATGACATAAACATGCAAATTTTCTTCCGAACAAACGTCTTTCCACTCTTGTATAATTGGTTAATGACATATTTGGGAACACTTGAAAATGCCTCAAGAACCAAATTTGTTGAAACATATACCAACTAAACACCAGCAGGAGTGGATCTCCCAGCTGGAAGGATCTGTCTTTAATTTGTTCACTAACATGACTAAAGGAGAATCAAGCATAAACATACAAATATTTTATTTATCTCGAGACCCGAGAGAAATTAAGCTACACAACATATTCGCCTTCCACAGGGGATATTAACAGTAGTTATTTTAGAATGAGTCAACGTTTGATCACGAGATTTTCACAGCAGAATCCTGGCGTACTTAAATTGATTATAAATTATTTTCAGCTCAAGTTGAGGACTACCCCCATCATATTATTTACTTTTAAACCCAAATATATCTTTTAAAAATCAGCAAAGAAAAATCAAGATCTATGGACAAAAATTATCAAAATGGTGCTACTATTTGAGAGAAATGGAAGTTTATCCCACCCCTCCCTCCCCCAGGCACGTTGAATTGTACAGCTAAAAATAACATCGTTTACAATAGCAGGAGACTGGTGTTCTTTCCCTAAACACACTCATGATGCACGTAGTATCAGTATTTTGACATCAGTGTTGTGGTCGAGTCTTCGGGGGAGTTGTTCTACGGGGGAGTTGTCAGGTGGGTGTCGTCCCCTGAACAGTTGTCTTCCGGGGGAGTTGTCAGGTGGGAGTTGTCCTTTGGGGGAGTTGTCCTTGGGGCGTTGTTCATGGGGGAGCTGTTCTTCGGGGGAGTTGTCAGGTGGGAGTCGTCACTGGAAGAGTTGCCTTCGGTGAAGTTGTCATGTGAGAGTCTTCCCCAGGCGAGTTGTTGAGTTGTTCTCTGGGGGATGTTGTCAGGTGGGAGTTGTCCTTGGGAGGAGTTGTCCTTTGGGGGAGTTGTCCTGTGGGGCCCCCACAGGACATACTCCTCCCAATGGACAACTCCTCCTAAGGACAAACTCCCACCTGACAACATCCCCAGAGAACAACTCAGTAACAACTCGCCCTGGGACGACTCTCACATGTACAACATTCACGAAGGCAACTCTCCAGTGACGGGACTCACCACCTGACAACTCCCCCGAAGAAACAGCTCCCATTGAACAACCCCCCCAGACAACCTCCCCCAAAGCGCAACTCCCACCTGACAACGTTCCCCGCGAAAGACAACTGTTCAGGGGACGACACCCCACCTGACATCCCCGTAGAAACAACTCCCCGAAGACTCGATACACCACTGATGTCAAAATACTGCATACATTACACGTGCATTTCATGAGATGAAATTGCGCTGTGTTTTTAGGGAAAGAACACCAGTTCTCCTGCTATTGTAAAACGATGGGTATTTTAGCTGTACAATTCAACGTGCCTGGGGGGTCAGAGGTGGATAAACTTCCATTTCTCTCAAATAGCTAGCACCATTTGATAATTTTTGTCCATAGATCTTGATTTTTCTTTGCTGATTTCTAAAGATATATTTGGGTGTTAAAATTAAATAACATATGCGGGTAGTCCTCAACTTGAAGCTGAAGACTAATTTATAATCAATTTAAGTTACGCCAGGATTTCTGCTGTGAGAATCTCGTGATTCAAACGTTGACTCATTCTAAATAACTATGTTAATATCCCCTGTGGGAAGGCGAATATGTTTCTGTAGCTTAATTTCTCTCGGGTCTCGGAGATAAAATAATTTGTTATGTTTATGCTTGATTCTCCTTTACGTGAAACAAATTTAAAGACAGATAGGATCCTTCCAGCTGCGGAGAATCCTCTCCTTGCTGGTTTTAGTTGGTATTATGTTTGCAACAATTGGTTTCTTTGAGGCCATTTTTCAGTGTTCCCACTACACAAAGAGTGGAAAGACGATTGTTCCGAAGAAAATTTGCTGGTGATTAGATTTATTTACGTCATTATAATGCAAACCAGGATGATTGGATGGCCGTGAGGAGTTGAGTGATGACGGGACCGAGCGTGACAAATAGTTAGTAACAGTAATATATAGTAGTATTAGTGTGGTAATAGCTAGTAGTGGTGGTAAATAGTAGTAGAATAGTAAGTCAGTAGTAGTAGTATAGTTAGTAGTAGTAGTAGTAGGTAGTTATAGTAGTAGTAGTAGTAGTAGTAGTGTAGTAGTAGTAGTAGTATAGTAGTAGTAGGTAGTAGCTGCTAGTAGTAGTAGTAGTAGTAGCAGTAGTAGTATAGTAGAAGAAGAAGTAGTAGTGTAAGTACCGGTAATACAGATATAGTTGGTTTGTGGTTTTCTTTTTATTGTGTTGTTGAATTTGTTATGCATTGTTTGTTATGTTGTTTGTGGGTATGGTTGTTGGTTTGAGGTGTTTTGTGGTGGCTGTGCATTGTTGTGGTTGATTGCGGGTGTTGCGATAATTGGTGTATTTGTTATGTTGTGGATTGATTAGGTTGTTGTGGTGGTGTGTGTGGTGGTGGTTGTGTTCTTGTAGTCGAGATGGTGTGTTGTTGTAGTAGGTTAGTGTTGGTTTGTGTCGTTTGTTGTTTGTGGTTTTTATGGTGGATATTGGCGGTGGTTGTTGTGGTAGTTGTTGGCTTCTTGTGATGGGATTGTCTGTTGTGGTTCCTGTGAGTGGTGGTGTGGTGGTGGTGGTGTGGTGGTTGTGGTGTTTGAGGTGGTGAATGTGTCGGTGGGGTGTGCGTTGTAATGCGTCGTCAATCGTCCTAGTGGTGCTGGTGGTTGTGGTGTTGTGTTGGTTGTTGTCGTTGGTTGCTGTTGTGGTTGCTGTGTTTGTTTTTGTGGTGGTTTTTGTGTTTGTGTGGTTTTGCGGTGGGTTGTGCTGTTGTTGCTGGCGATTATACATTAAAACATTGCCTGACATTTGGAGAGATATTCATTACAGTACAGTTATTATGTATGGCTGTAAATTTAAGTTCATTTTGCCTCGTTACGGAATGAGTAGACACGGCCAGAAATGACGAGAAAGCCCTGAAGTTACTGTAAACGCCTACAATCGAACTGCTTTTTTGAGCCATTAAAGGTAAATTGACGATGATTGGGGTAGTCCTCAACTTGGGCTGGATACTACTCTAGAATCAAGTAAACTATTGCAGGGCTTCTCCTGTGAAAAATCTTGTAGTCAAACGTTCACTCAGATCTAAAACAAACAATGTCGATATCACTAGTAGCTGGAAACCTG
>JZLH01S0110805.1:32369-44455 GCA_001188425.1 Eucidaris tribuloides | reverse complement strand
ACTACTACTGACTACTACTACTCTTACTACCTTACTATTCTATTACTACTCCTACTACTACTACTACTAACTACCTATACTACTACTACTACTACTACTTACTACTCCTACACTACTACTACTACTACTACTACTACTACATTACTACTACGTACTCCTTTACTACTACTACTACTCTACTACTACTACTTACTATTATTACACTACGTACTGACTACTTATTATGTACTACTATATATTTGTCAACGTTCGTCTCATCAAAACTCACCCACTCCAATCATCTGGTTTGCATTATAATGACATAACATGCAAATTTTCTTCCGAACAAAACGTTCTCTTATCCACTCTGTATAATGTTAATGCATATTTGGGAACACTTGGAAATGCCTCAAGAACCAAATTTGTTGAAACATATACAACCTAACACCAGCAGGAGTGGATCTCCAGCTGGAAGGAATCTGTCTTTAATTTGTTCACTAACATGACTAAAGGGAATCAAGCCATAAAATACAAATATTTATTTATCTCGAGACCCGAGAGAATTAAGCTACACAACATATTCGCCTTCCACAGGGCGATATTAACAGTATTATTTTAGAAATGGTCAAACGTTATCACGAGATTTTTTCACAGCAGAATCCTGGCGTAACCTTAAATTGATTATAAATTATTTTCAGCTCAATGAGGACTTACCCCCATCATATTATTTACTTTTTTAAACCCAAATATATCTTTTAAAAAATCAGCAAAGAAAAATAGATCTATGGACAAAGATTATCAAAATGGTGCCTCTATTGAGAGAAATGGAAGTTTATCCCACCCTCCGTCCGCCCAGGCACGTTGAATTGTACAGCTAAAAATAACATCGTTTACAATAGCAGGAGACTGGTGTTCTTTCCTAACACCACTCATGTGCCACGTTAGTATCAGTATTTGACATCAGTGTTGTGTCGAGTCTTCGGGGGAGTTGTTTCTTACGGGTGAGTTGTCAGGTGGGGTGTCGTCCCCTGACAGTTGTCTTCCGGTGGGGGAGTTGTCAGGTGGGAGTGGTCCTTTGGGGAGTTGTCCTCTGGGCGTTGTTCATGCGGCGAGCTGTTCTTCGGGGATTGTCAGGTGGGAGTCGGTCACTGCGAAGAGTGCCTTCGGTGAAAGTTTCATGTGAGAGTCTTCCCAGGCTAGTTGGTGGAGTTGTTCTTTGGCGGGATGTTGTTCAGGTGGGCAGTTGCTTCCTTGGAGGAGTTGTCCTTTGGGGAGTTGTCCTGTGGGAGTTGCTCTCTAGGGGAAGCGTTCTTCACGGGGGAGTTGCTCCCGTGGGGTTGTCCCTGGGCGGGATTTCGGGGGGGGGGGGTGGTCTTGGGGAGTTGTACTTGAGGGATGTTTTTTTTTTTTTTTTGGGGGGGGGGCTGCTTTTCTGGGGGATATTGTCAGGTGGGAGTTGTCTGGGGAGGAGTTATCCTTCCCGGGAGTTGTGCCTTCTTTTTGGACAAGCTTGTCCTGGGAGGTTTTATCACGGCACTCAGGAGAGGGCTGTTCTCGGGGGATGTTGTGAGGTGGGAGTCGTCCAGGGGAGTTGTCAGATGGACCAGTCATCCCGGCGTGATTGTCCTTCCAGGAGTCGTCTCCGAGAGAGCTGTTCTCGAGCGCGTAGCTTGTCCACTGTCTTCCAGGGAGCCTCGTCCAGGTGCACTTACAATCAGCCTGTAATAGTGAATAATTACTGCCTCTTTAAATTCTTAATATAAACTAGAGTGCATGATTCATTGAACATTTTGTATTAGTATTTTTTTCTCTATATGGCAAATAGTTTCAGCCTCGCCGGACGTTTATGATTCAGCTTGATACAATTCAGTTGCTTTGTTCTAGGACTCTTTCAGCGTTTGTTCACAAACACTCTCTCATTTGTTGATTAAACACACCATTTAAAATAAATAAGGAAGCTACTTTTTTAGTTGCCTCTTGTACTGTAATACAGATCATATGGCCTTCTGTGGCTCCTCTATCATGAGATTTAACACTTAAGATACGAATTTACCTGACAGGTGTAAGAAATTTATACAGGATGATGTGCGAAACAAGTCGAAAAATGCCATCAAGAGCTGGTAGAATTTTTCCATTCTTTGCAAAACACCATTGGGACTCGCTTTAGACTCGGGCCGAGTCCGGTAGTCCTAGGCTCTAGCTCTGAGTCCAGGATTCTTCAGACTCATGATGTCCGAAGTCCTGGTCTTGCATTTCCTACAACATCTGATTTGGATCATTTGCATGTTGTTCGTGAGAAACATGTGGGAACAGAGTTATGAACCCTTGTAGTGAATAACTGGAAATGGTGGCGCCTTTCAAGCTTGTAACTTGCCAGGGACTCACTTCGTATTTTTGCATCTTCACGGATAGCTCGCCTCCCAACTTCCACTTCGCCAAAGCATCTTGTTAAATCATAACAAGTGTGTTTAATAACTTCTTGGCTTGGAAGATTGACTCTTTTCTTCATCAGAAGATTTTTCCACAGAAGTACCAGCTGGCTTCTAATGTTGTTCTTAGGCTGTACATATGCAAAAGCTCTATCAAGCTTCCAAGGTATTGCGAGCATGCCCAGTAAAATGTTTATGGCGTCTATCTATAGAATTAGAATTATATGGAAATGATCTGAGATTAGTGAATAACATATTTGGCAATTTGGGTAATGTGAAATTCAGGCCAGGGGAGCCTTGCATTGCTGTCTAAGTATGTTGTGGTGTGCTTGTGTGTGTGTGTGGGGGTGTATGGTGGTGTGTGATGTGTGTGGCTGTGTGTGATGTGTCAGCTGTTGCTGGTGTGTGTGTGTGTGCACATTGTGTGTGTGTGTGTGTGTGTGTGTGTAGTTGTTGTGCGTGGCACGAGTCGGTTCTCTCGTGTGTGTGTGTGTAGTGGCGTGCGTGTGTGCTGTGTGTGTGTGCGCGCGCGTTGTGTGGCGTGGCGTGGTGCATTATGTGCTGTGTGTTGTATGTGTAGGTGTGTGTATGTGTGTGTGTTTATGTATGTGTCTGTGCGAGTTATGTATGTGTTGCGGTGTGTTTATGTGTTTGTATGCTCCGAGTGTGTGTTAGTGTATGTATGTATGAATTGTTGTGTGTATAAAAATGTGTATGCATGTGTGTATGTATGCAGGAATGTGTCATGTGTATGTGTGTGTGTGTGTGTGTGTGCTGCGTGTGCAGCGGCATAACATTCCCCACAAAATAAAGGTAAGGCAGCGGCACCCCCGACAAAATAAAACGTAAAGGGTATTTATACAGCGTGTCTCATAAAATATTTGTGCAAGGACAAACACCCTCTTTGGTAATAAGGAAAATGACTCTCGGTGACATGCATAGTTAACATCAACGTGCAAGAGCATTAGTCTTAGCTAGCTTTGCAATACCGTTAGTTCTGTTCATAATTGCTTGTTTTAAGTCTGAGATCAATGTATATTTAAACACGAATGGCGTAAAATAACAATTGTGCCACTTTTACAATCCTGAAAAAGTGGCACAATTGTAATTTCAACCAGTTTTTTTTGACAACATTCTCGAGATTAAAACAACAAATTGACATTAACAAACGGCCTTTTGAAGCTAAAACATTGCACTGATTGGTGATGTTAGCATCATGTCACAACAGTATTTCTAATTTGCCAAAGAGGGCTGCATTTTACTTGCACCATTTTTGAGACATGCTGCAGCACATTCTCAAAATTTGTACAGTGAAAACGCCCTCTTTTACAGGAAAAATACTGTTGTGACACATGCCTTACGTCAACATTTAGGGCAAAGTCTTATCTTTCAATGCTGTTATTCCGCTAATTTGCTTGCTCTTCAATCTCAAGATATGTTTATTAATCTGGTATTAATCATCAGATTATGCCACTTTCACGCCAAAGAGGGCCTGATACTATCATTGCTGCAGTTGCACATTGGGATTTTCCCCTTTCGACATATCTCAGGATCTAAAAACAAGCAAACAAACCCAAACAAAAGCATTTGAAAGATGTGACTTTGCCCTTGACGTTATACAAACCAATCATGCACAACAGTTTTTCTAATTCCTAAAGAGGGCGCTATTCACCTGCATATTTTTTTAGTACGCACTGTATGCCAAATCAATTTTGTTATTGATTTATCCACCCCAAAAGAACCTGCTTTTGTGACCTGACTCCCTCCTTTTGTTCACAATGATTTGTGCCATAAAAACAACTTTGCGGCGACATGATTGACTGCAAATAGGCCCAAATAAGTGCATTTAGAAAGTGCCCGTGGGGGTGGTGATAATTTCTAAATGTCCATTTACACAAGAAGTGGCGAATTTTAGCAAAACGTTTTCATAGCCAATGTCATAGTCAAAATATTTCAAAATAAGTCCACTCTCATAAAAACTTAGCCCTTCATTTTGTGGTATAATTGTGCTTGTGAGTAACTGATGAACGAATAGTATTTCTCCCCCTTTTTAAAAACATACATTAAACAGATACACAGATTCAGACTAGTCTGATGCCAGCACCATATTCTGCATCAACAGCCAAACCTCATCCGCTCGCGGATTGGCCCGCCTGCTTTGCAGGGGAGGATCTGAAATTCAGATAATTCAGACTAGACATTTATTTTGTTTTAGATGAAAATTACTGTCGAATCTGCCAATAAAAAAAAATTGATTTCTAGGACAAATCTCTGTTAGCGACATCTCCCTCGTGCGGGAGAGTAAGTCCTTGGAGGACCATCTCCCCAAGAAAACTCCCCGGAGGACACTCCCCAATGGACAACTCCTCCCAAGGACAAACTCCCCAATGACAACGCCCCAAGGACAAACTCCCCAAGGATAACGCCCCAAGGACAAACTCCCAGAAGGACCACTTCCCACAGAGTTAATTTGTCACTCTTGAGGCGTTTTGCGTGATTGAAACCAAATTTCCGGCTGGTGGATTGTTTTTCCGCGAGACTTGTCCGTCTGTGTGAGCTTTCCTTTCTGGAGCAGTTGTCCTCTCTTGGGGGGGTGGGGGGGGCGTCCTCCGGCTGAAAGTTGTCAGGTTGGTCGTCCCCATGAGTCAGTCCTGATACGTTCTTAACTTTTGTCTAATCTATCCTTGTCCTTTTGTTCATTAATTCGTAGTATGTTCTTTTTTCACGAACAATTCAAGTAATAAATATGTATGGTCGATTGTTGTTTTTCTGTGTAATATAAGACGTTTTATTTTAGAAGGACGACACGGTTATGAGCCTGGTTTTTCTGTCAGTCTCATTAGTTTTAATTTTTTTACACTTTGTCATCCTTCTTTACTTTGGTCAAGTTTACGTATCGATCATTAAATATCGTACAATGTTATTTTTATCATTCATACCACATTTATTTTTTCGATTTGATACACTAAAATATGAATAAAATGAAATTGAAGTCGTATTACTATTTCCGATGCAATTGAAATTTTGTTTTAAAAGGTGAAATCAAAGGAATGCATTTACTTGCCTTAATTATTTGATTCAGCACTTCAAATAACACGAACAGAAGTTAACTATTGTGAATTTATCATTTTAAATATTCCTATTAACAAAAGAAAAAAATGAAGCGCGGATACGAACCACGACCTCTGGTATCAAGTCCAGTGCTTTATCATGAGCTTTCAGCTTATTACTTTGTAAATACTCATATGTGTAAAACTTATGTTGACTAATTTGGCCCAAGTAATTTGTTATATAGAGCTGTCAGTGACTACTAAAACGCATGAATAAAACAATGATAATCCAGGGCGGCGGAACGTATTTTTAGTTGTGGGGGGAGGGGGGGGGGGGGGGGCAAAGCCCCAAAGGACCTTGTATGTGAAATAAGAGCATTTCGCGCATGCAGATATTTCACCATCTTGATACGTTTCTGCTTGAGTAGCTGTTTTTTCGCCGGCAATGTAATGAAGCAAAAACTTCCTTGAGGGATGTTGTGTATTACTAAAATTGAAATAAATATCTACTCCGCAAGCGAGCGAATCGAGCTAGCGGTTTAGGAAATTTTGAAATTATTAAGTGGTAAAACTCGCTTTATTTGCGGCTAATTTACAGTTGGAATTTGTTGTAGTGTCTAAAAAGGATGAAAAACATCTGTCTTAGATTTCAAACGGAGCATAGATAATCTGTTGATCAAACACTTTTTGGAGGCAGAGGATGCCAGATAAAAACTCGTAGTTATGTTCATGGAACAATAATAGGAATGAAATTCTCTTTGAAAATATTTAAGTTGATATTCATTTTATAATATTGCGGTGTTTCGACACATTGCTAGTTTGTTTGAGCAAAACAGCAAGTTTTGGGCGAAAAAAAATAAATCGTAAACTTTCGTCTTCTCTAGTTATAAGTTCTTGACCTAAGTTTACAAATGAAAAGATCTCGATTTAGACAAAACATTTTAAAATAAATATAAAGCACATTGTGTGGGTTTTTTTAATGAAGTGTGGACTTGAGCATTATACCATGGTCCTGATTTTGCTCAAGGACAACCATAATGCACGAGATAGTGAATCCAAATCGAAGAGCTTATTTCCCAAAAGTGTTAAATCCATATACCACCGAAAGTAGTTATCATTATCAAATATATGCCACGTACTTATCTAACTATAGTACCAAATTTGAAGCCAAATTCCACACGCAGTTCGACATATTTTGGGTTTTACAAAGAAATGCATTTTGTCTCAAAATTTACTAAAGTGGATTTAGCGCCTATGGAAATAAGCTCTTCAAATTAATATACTTTCGTAAATTATACCACTCAGTACACATATTTTGTAGATACGCAAAGTTCTGTTACAGTTTATCCTTTAAGAGAAACAAATGATAGGGCCATTGTTATCACGAAATTGCTGGAGAGGCCCACATCTAGGGCCACTAAGCTGAGTGTGAGGCAAATGCCCCTTTTAGGACACAATGTGCTGTCTTCGTTTGAACAAAGTTCTCTCTCTGCCTCTACGATGTGCCCCGTTAGGGGCCAAAAATATAACAATTACAAAAACAAAAAAATTACCTTCAGACGAGTGCGGCGTATATTAACAAAAAAATGGTTTCACTTACTCAATATGCGTACATAACCAAAAGGAAGCACACTTTAACTTCAAAAAATGACATATATTTACCTTTCAGTGAGATGGGGGGGGGGGTCAGTGGGGCAAACAGTAGGGAGGAACTAATTTCTACCCCAGAAGGCATAAGATGAGATGCAAATGCCCTATTTAGCACAAAAGTTTCGTTAAACATAATTTACCCAATCTTCTCTGTATTGCTATTAGTGCCGTCAGGGCAAAAAAGAAAGAAAATGAATAAAAAAGAAGAAATATACTATGATGTATGAGTAATAACAATAAAGAGAATCACCTTCACAGATGAAATGCGTAAAATTATTTTTAAAAAAAAGTGGTCTCTCACAAAGGGCCACATTTCATTTGAAAAGGGCATTTTTTCCATTCGCCGAATTTTAAGGGCAAGTGGCCCCCCCTGCGCCCTCGTTCGTTGCCTCCCTGAATAAGATCACTGAATAAAATATAATATAATACTGTAATTATCTACGCTAAGAATAACACCGAATGATTAAACTAAATATAGAAAATTTAAATTGGGGTTGAAAGTCTGAATGATTGTACAACCCTAAAGTATGAAAATATGAGTGGGAAGACACTCGAAATATTTTATTTATTTATTTGTTTCATGTATGTATGTATGTTATGTCTGTCTGTATGTATGTATGTAATGTATGTATGTAATGTATGTATGTATGTATGTATGTAATTTATTTAGTCTTATCTATCTGTTTTTTTCATTATCTAGCATCTATTATGCTTAATTTAAAAACACACACATGCATGCACAACGAAACACAGCACACACTGACGAGACACAACCCACCCACACATTCACCACACACACACACACACACACACCACAACACACAACACAACACACACACACACACACACACACACACACCACACCACACACACACCACAGACACACACACACACACACAACACACACACGCCACACACAGCCCACTGCACATACATATATATTTATACGCCATATATATTTATACGCATATAAAACACAGGTGAGAATAACTATTTACACCGTAGGTATCGATGTTTCGCGTTCAAATTGATCATCTATCATCGATTGACAACCAGTAAAAAACATGAGGTTGAACCGGGGAGGCATATCTCCTACATCTTTTGTGTTCTTGACATTGCAACACGGTAAGGCTTGACTTCTGTCTGTACACTGCCGTATAATTTATGACAGAATTATTCCTTATCCCCTTGTGACGCTGTTGGTTGGGAAACAAGAGCTCCTCACGTTGTGGTGGTGGAATAAACGAAAATCCCTTGGGGAAAGTACCGGATGCAACCATTCTCACTAGAGGTAAGAAGTATTAGATAGGCCAACGCAGGTGTTGTAAACTAGTAAAGACCGAGTGACTGGTAAGCCTGGTAAGACTCGGATTCTCGGAGGGGTGGGTATTTTTTTACCACTGTAGAATGATTGGCTATGATAAATGTTTACCTTATTTTGTGACTTTTCATTGCACATTTCGTATTGCTTTGATTGTCCAAATCCTAGAATTAGCATGGAGGTATTAAAACCTCTATAACCTCCGTGGATTTTTTGGGGATGAACTGAATAATGAATTGTGTTTATAATATTTGTAAATGTTATCTAGCGCATTATTACATAGTTATGAATATGAATTAATTGAAAACAAATGTAGATCCATATAAGAAAAAACAAAGGAAGCAAAACTAGAGACTCGTTTACTAAATCGTGTGTTTCGCGCAACTTTTCTGCCATTGTAATGGCTTACACCCCTGTACGTTTCTAATAGAATAGTCCAAAGAGCATGCGCGGTTATCTCAGCAGGACTCCATTTGCAAGCGAAAGATTTTGATTCACTGGAGAGAAAAAAGATTGTTCTCTCGAAATTATCAAGGGACTGAAAGCATTATGGCCAAGACTCCCACTGAGCGGAACCCTACAGCGTCTCACTATTTCCGTCTTGTCAGTCGGGAAGGACAGCTGCGCAATAGTTCTCCAGCCGAGCCAGCTCATATCCTGGCTTACCCAGCACTGCGGCGACCGCCCAAGCATCGGCCAGATCTTCTCCGGGGTCCTCCCTCTGTGGCTGTGCACCGCGCTTCTTTAGACAGCCGCACGAAAACTACACCTTTTGCGAAGCGAAAACCGAACGTGTATCGACATTTATCAGTCAACAAACAACATGTTCCTCTGAATGCACTTATCGACTACCGTTTTCTGTTCACAGCGTGTTTGATTTGAGAGTTACTTAGATCTACTACGAGCTACGAGGCGGCAACTTTGAGTCTGAAGCTTTACTACTACTCGCTACTGCTCGCTTAGCCCCCTAGCCTAGCCTGGACCGATTCACGATTGTCGTCTCAAGTCAAGACCAAGTTTTATCTGCTGCAAACATACACTGAGTGAGTGACTGACACGAAAACAACTGTGTTTGTGATCCTCATTCATACACAAGCTGGTAAAATCGTCCTTCAACCTGTATAATGAAAGACGGCGACACTGACTGATATTTTCAGACCAACCATCGAACAGTTCATTTTCAAAGTGCAGCAAGATTTCCCTTTTTTTCCCGTTGGTCAGTAACTGTGAAGTCTTTCTGATGAGAGAGAAGGCAGAAGAGGAGATTGAACTGAACATGCCATCACGTCGAAAACAGTCTAAACCAAGGGCTCTCAAAAGTAAGTAAAACCGAAGTGTATTATTACACCTTCAGCAGACGATACAGTCAGTGTACTAAACTACCAATGCAAATAAAGCAAATCTTGTATGACCAGTTTGCACATGATTATTAAATTTCATAAGAAGCCAGAATCCACCAAGTTATAAGTACATGTAACACTAACAGGGTTCCCAGCCCATCAGGGAAATCAGGGAAAATCATTTTACTTTTCTTCAGTCAAAGAAAAGTCAGGGAATTTGATAAAAATGCCTCTAATCAGGGAAAAGTCAGGGTATTTTGATTGGCCGAATTACATGCCTGTGTAATAGTACTAATTTGTTTTATACTGCAAATAGTTCACTGCAACAACATAGAAAACATGAAACTGGAAATGAGTTGAAAAATTGTGGAATTTTGATGGACTTCAGGGAAAAGTCAGGGAATTTTGTTTTCTGAAAATGCTGGGAACCCTGTGTAAGAGTGCATTGTGATGACCTGATGGGGGTATATACTATATGCTCCAAGGATAACACAGCTGGGGGAGTACATTTATAAATGTGACCTGATAAAAGTCGCACATCGTTTACAACATGAGCATACATGTAGAAAGAAAATGATGTTGGATGAAAAATATGAATATTTAAACTTATGTAAAATGTGAATGTTATGAAACCTTTGACTTTTGAGGACATTAACTTCTATATCTTCCATCCCAATTACAATATTTTGCATTTTCCTCAAGTTTGGGGTGTGCAACTTTATCAGGTTTTCATGGTGAAGGATCACAAATGTAGTGATAACGACTTGTAGCCGAGGCTGAGACCAGACATAAAATGAGGATTTTGTTTGTTTAGCATTATGCCATCTGGAGACCAAGACCAAGCTGAGACCTAGAACAAAATAGTCTTGAGACTACTCTCATCTGCAACATTGTCACTGGTGAATACTACAGCCCACAGCAGTTAAGCTGTTAAATGTTTTTTTTTTTATTTACTGTTAACTGAATTCAAGATTGAGCTGAGCTGGCTTACCAGAAGAAACCAAGTTCAAGATTCCTGGGAGTGAGCAGAGCTTGAGGCAGTGATTTTCTTCCATAAATAACTAGGAAATTTGAGAGTTTTGTACTATTGTGGTCAGTCAAAATATCACAATGGATATGTCCAGCTATTACACATGAAGTAGGGACAATGATTTTCCGCGATAACGAAAAATGGACGGAATTTCCGGAAATCACAACTTGAAATGGAAAATGAGTTTTCAACGGAAAATCATGGAAAACCTCTTTTTTCTCCAAATTTTTACTTTTTGAAAGGAAAAAACACGAAACTCAGAACAAAAATTAGAAAAAGTTGACACAAACACACAGAAACAGTGAGAAATATTTGTTTAAAGTTTTATGTAAACGGTATTGTCATTTTTTTTCATGTATACAAAGTCTATGGTAAAACGGAATTTCCATTTTTCAGACAAGTTGAAACGGAATTCCAGATTTTTGGAAATGGAAAAGGCCTTTTCTTGAAACGGAAAATCACTTTCCCTAATGAAGTAGGCCTATTCATCATTTATAATTGTACTTTAAGAAACTGCTTGTAATGCAGTTTGTGCAAGTACGGTGGGGTGCTTCAACCTTTGACCTTCTGATGATGATAGGGGTTAACTTACTTGCAACCTTAAAGGCAAAGTGCAGGTATAGTTTGCGTAATCAACCCCCACCCCCTCCCCCCCCCCAAAAAAAAAAAACTGAGATGTCAGTACTAGAAAGTATGTAAAGAAATCATTTCATGGAAATAAAGTGTCCTGAAACATTTTTTTCTAATCACTAGATTTTGATTTCATCAAGTGAGTGTGGCAGTCATTCTTTTGCCTAAAATTACCAAAGTACATCATCAACTGTCACAAGTTTTGGTGGTTGCCCTGGTTACAAGTTCTTTAAATGAGGTGATGACACATGGCACATGACACATGATGACACATGATGACACATGCTTCACCAATGAGGTATGAAGTGTGAGGGTTAAAAACAACTATTTTGCATCAATAAAAACCATCCCAAGAGGAGAGTCTATTTGGTGCCTCAGTGCAGTAGGTCTTAAATTATTTGGAAATATATAGATAACAACACAGCGTGAAAATTAGAGACTTAAGTAAGCATTTCTGGAGTCAATTTTATTGGGACTCCCAGTTTGGGTACATTGACCACTAGGAAGGATCTGCTTGTCAAATTATTACGGAAATGTAGCGTAGGAATTGTTCAGTTGAACTTCATTTAGATCAAAATCAAATTGTAAAATCAAGTTCACTGCTCGTTGCTCAAGAATTATGGTGAGCAATTTGTGTAAGCAGATTTTTTTTCTGAG